>AWUE01019493.1:0-33451 GCA_001974825.2 Corchorus olitorius
GGGCCGGGCCGGGCTCAAGCTTTAATTTATACCTATATGGCTTGTCCAAACCCGGCCCGGCCCGATTAAACGGGCCTAAACTTATGCTCAAGCCCGCTCAATTAAAAAAAACTTTGTCCAAGACCCGTCCAAACTCACCCGTTTAGTAATTAAATATATATTATTTATTTATTTTGAACTCATTATTTATTATTTAAAATATATTTATTATTTATTTAATAATATATATTATATCTAAGATAGTAAAGCTTAATTAACATATATATTTTTATCAAAATAATTAATTTACACATCTAATGAATATTTTAACTAGTCAATCTAATTAAAAACAAATAAAATATTCTAATTATTTAAGTATACGGGCCGGGCCGGGTTTTTATGGTTAAGACCAAGCCCGACCCATTTTGTAAGCGGGCCTTAAAATTTTGTCTAAGCCCGTCCAACGGGCTTCAAATTTTTGTCCAAACCCTCCCAAATATCGGGCGGGCTTACGGGCTTGGGCGGGTAGCCCGGCCCTTGAACAGGTCTAGTGGTAGAGTACTGGACTTTTAGTTCCAGCATACCTGGACCATGAGATATTGGATTCAACTCTCACAGAATGTGAGTTTAGTTTGTAATTTATTTGTTTGTATATTTGGTTTGGTAAGTATTTTTAGTTTTTAGGTTTGGATTGTAATGAGATTTCACTTGAATTTATTGGGGAAGGGGTTTGTTGGCTCATGGATTAGTGTTTCGATAATGTAGCTAATCATGAAATGGTGTACAGTCTTCCTGTGTGTTTGTAATTCCAATATCTTTAAAAAATTAATCAAAAAAATTATTTCTCAAGAAGGAGATAACCTTCATTCGTCTCTAAACTCACCTCACTCGTCTCAGGATTTAAACCTCCTGTGGGAGGCCCAAGTTCTTAACTATTGGATTTGTCCCCTCAGGAACACTAAGAAACAAAATAAGGCATACAAATGAAGAATAAGAGTTTTTTCTTATTTAAAGTCAAAGTGATTCAACTATAAAAAATAGACTGGATATAATGTGACTACTTAAGAGTGGGTGTTTGTAAAAAAAAGCATAAAATTGGGAAATCACCCTAATTAAGAACCTTAAATCATACATTAATTTTTCATCAATTGCAAGTTGATACAGTAGTTAAGATAGATTTGCACATCATCACACAATTTTATACAACCAGACTGAGTACATTCAAAGAAAAAGGGAATTATTGATTGCTTCATCAAAATCTCATCAGACTCAAAAATTGAGGATTCTGAATTCATATATGCAATTATTACAAGCCTTGTTGACCCCATATGTCAGCCAAACTATATGTATTGTACAATATTCAGATTCTGCCTTGTTTTGGGTCCCTTCTCTATAGAGACCAGGTTTTCCTAAAAAATGACCGAGACAGAGAGCCCTCCTACTGGCCAAATTAAGAAACCTGCATGGTTTCCTTTTCTTTACCACTTTCTAATGAAAAATCAAATTTAGTCCATTTCTTAAATAATGTTATTGATAGGAGAGCAGTGGCTTGGAAACATAGACCACATATTAAGCCTATCCACAAACCCTGAAAAAAGCCAAAGAATAATTAAGAAACATATTTTACATTAATGAATTTAATAAGTTGAATTAGTAGCAAATGTTAATTAATGTAATAATCTCACCTTATCATATAGTTTCACCACAAATTGAAGAAGGCAAGCAATTGGCATGCCAATGAAATAGAAAGTTGCCAAGTTAGCCCACACAGCTACATGCTGCCAACCACATCCTCTAGCTACCCCTGCAACATATGAAATTCCAAAACAATTTGTAATTGTATGTAAGTATATTGAGCTTTTTGGTTTAAATAAATATGAACATACCCAATTAACATTTAAGATTAATTACCTGATAAAATGCATTGAAAAGAATCAAGCATTATTGAAATTAATAGCAGAGGAATCATGGAGGCAAATTCCTTATGTATTAAGGAGCTTTTACTAAAGAAACCAGCCCAAACCTTATGACCAAAGGCTAATGCAAGGACAAGTGCAAGTGTGAGAATAATGGAGAGCTTGAGAGTTACAGCCATGACATTCTTAGCTTTGTAGGGATTTCCAGCTCCTAATTCATTAGAAACTCTTGTGCTGTATCAATAAAAGTTTTCCTTGTATATAATTAAATAGAAAAGAAAATATAAATAATTTACTTATTAGCACAAAAACTAACCTTGCTGCAGCACCAAGGCCATATGTAAACATGAAGGCAATAGTTTCTGTATTCACACTATAATTATTTACACATGAAAAATATAATCAAATTAGAAAGCAAGTTTCAAGACATAATTTGCAATAAAAAAGAAAAGAAAAAGTTGGGATATAAAAAAACCTACCACATTGCAATCAAAGAAGTAGTTATTTCTGAATTTGGCATCAATCCTGCTAATAACACAAGAAGCTCAAATGCCCATTCCTCCAAACTAGGAAAAAAATTAAAGAGAGATTATAATGTCTTTTTTTTCCAGAAAAATGGATACTAAATGATAAAAATTTTCGAATCCTAAGCTAAAGCTCACCAAACCATAGCTGCAGAAGGGATGGCTACTTTGAGGTTTGAGAAAATGTAACAAAACGATTCAAACGAAAATCCTTCCCATGTCTGCTTCAATTTCTTCGTGCAAAAGACATACATCGCCAACAAAAAGAAGGATATCCAAAACGAAATCGAAGCTGCCAATGAAGCTCCCTTGAAACCAAGACTTGTCTGATTAACGAAAGTGTTGACAAGGCCAAAATGAATCCCCAAGGGAAGAATTGAGAACCAGACCAAGGGCATGACAATGCTTTGTGTCTGAAGAAACCTTGATATGTTTTGCACAAAGCCGTATGCAAATAAACCTGGAATAAGATGCTTCAAGTAGATTGCTGCCATTTTCGAAATTTGAGGATCTTGGTGAAGCAAGTTGAAAATTGGCTCACTGCAGAGCCATAAGATTGAGATAATTATACAGAAAAAGGAAGAGATTATGCAGGATGATTGTAGATAAAGTCCCAACATTCTGTACATTTTTGCTCCAAATCCTTGACCACAAAGTGTCTCTAGTGCTCCGCTTAATCCTGTCTAAAAACACACATTAAACATAGAAAATTAAAAGATGAATAACTCAATTGTATACCTTTAATAAGAGGGGGAAAAATTTTAAAAAGGTCGCATTAAGCTTCATTAATCATTTGCTTTACTCATCAAATCAAAAACCCAATCTTGTTATTAATTGTTCCATGTACAATATGATCACTTTCTTCTAATAACTTTTTTTCTTAATTCATGTGCATTGTCTCTGAATTCAAATGAAACCAAATATATTAATGATCAAACTCATATATATATATATATATTTGAGTTTATAAATTATAACTCTTTATGAATATAACATATCCACGTATTAAGAAAAGCACCGTGAAGTCCCATTATTTGGATTTGGAAACGATTAAGTGATGGGATTTCATTTGTATCCTAATTAACATGGAACTTTCAGCCAAGACAAAATATATCCTTGAAAAGGTGTATTATTGATTGACCCTTTTCTTCTTCTGCTTCTTTCTCCCATTCCTCTTTGAAATAAGTAACAAAAACATCAAATCAGTGATCAATCTAGAATTTAAAAGTGAAATGAAAGAAAATACTAATTACAAATTAGAGATGATTATCAATAATGAGAACCTGGAAAAAAAAAAAAATGACTTACTTACCATGAAAGCGAAACCGGTAACAGTGGCCCAAGAATTAGCAAGGGTGGCACCAGCAAGCTGAAGCTCACCAAGGTGACCGGAAAACATGACAGAAACCAAAGAGATTGAGAAATAGGAAACATTGCAAAGAATCAATGGTAATGACAAGAAAACTTGGTTTTTGGCCTCTTCCATATCCAGAACTCTCCTCCACCAACTTTCCTTACTAATTTCTTCATCTATATTTTTTACCCTTGACAAGAGTGCAACTCTTTCTAGAACTGAGCTTGATGCCATCTCCTTTCCCTTTTGATCTCTTTTTCTATGAGTTTTTTTTTTTTTTTTCTCTTTTAAGAAAGAGGAGACAGGACCTTAATATATTTATATATAGTGATCAGTGAGCTAATAGCACTCTAGCACTTCAATTCCACCAATATATATATGCTTGCTCTTGGCAGGTAGGATAAGGGGAGAAAGGCCATGTATAATACTATAATTATCAAGTCTAAAAATCATAGCTAAAAAGAAAGAAGAAAGAAAGAGAACCCATCTATCTACACAGTGATGTAGAAAAAAAAAATCTATCTACACAGTGGAACAATATGGTACAATTGATTTTTTTTAGTCAGAGAAAGTTTAGGTGAGAGTCCATGCATATCACAAATCTGAGAGACGGTTTAAAGCAGTACTTACATATCACTCATTGACCCAGTCTTAGGGCATGTCAAGTCTAGAGCTTTAAAAAAAAAAGATATTTACAAATCATCTACCAACATCGATTATTATTGACAAGATTTGGACTCCAAATCTTTCGAATAGAGGCTTAAAGTTTTTACCAATTCAACCAGTACAATTGATTGATGTATGAAAAAAAACAAAATAAACGGGATAGAGATTCGAGTTCGTGGAAGTGCATTATCTTCTTCGTGAAAACAACGTAGCATATAGGGAAACTTTATTAGTTTCTGGTCCTTAGTACACTATAGTCAAATTGTCTTGTCCCTATTAATTCATTATATCTATCTATACTTATATATAAAAGTATGAATATACGGAAACTTTATATTTTCTAATTATACCATTTTTTTAAATATATTTTTAAATTGCTATTATTAAATAATATTTTAATTATTTCATTCTTAAAATAATAGAAAATTAGATAATCCTCATTAATTAGGATCCAACATGGTCAATAGGAATGCTCCATATCATTTTTAGCATCTGAATTTTCGTCCAAAACATTTTCAAGTTGGTTTAGGAGAAGATCAATTATGTCCAGAAATTTCAAGGGCAAAATCATCCACCGGAACGACAGAATTAGGTCTCGAGGTAAACATAAAAGTTGTAGATCTTGGAATCCTCTTTCCAACGGTACCTCATTTGCATATTTCTGAGCGCTTGATCAAAAGTTATGAATTTTCTTCCAAAACTGCTCTTAATGAAATCCTCCTTTAAATAGGATTTAACAATGCTCAGGGCTGAATCATTACTGCATCATAATTACTGATTGAACTTGGACTCCTTTTTTGAGCTTCAATATTAATGAATTGGGACTAAGGCTTAGTTTGGGATTGAGGTTAAGTTTTAAAAAAGCTTGGTTTTGAAGAAGTGCTTTTGAAAAGTGCTTTTTAAAATTGGGGTTGAAAAATGTGATTAATGTTTGGTATTGTTGTAGAAAAATGTGGTTGAGATATAAAATGTCTAAAAAGGGTACTAATTAAAATAGAAATAGAAAAAAATATTTAAGAGAGTTTAGTCATTTAATGTCTAAAAGCACTTTTGAAACGCAAAAGCACCTAAAGATTAGCTTTTGAGGTTGGCTCGGCTTTTGCGGTGAAAATTAGCTTTTAACACAAACCATGACTTATTTGGCATTGTGTTTGAGGTGAAAAGTAGCTTTTTTATCTCCAAACTCAATCCCAAACCAATTCTAAGAATATCAGATTTAGACTTCAAGACATATGGCTTGGCAATTCAGGTTTCATGAACTTAAACGGACCTATACTGGGCCGGAATGAGACAAAATCGATAGTTTCTCCAAATCTATATATATATATACTAGTTTTATCTTTCACGTGCGTTGCACGTGGCCCGGCATGTTTCAATTGAATATTTTTATGAAATTTTGATAACCACCATATAAACTTTTGATAATTACCTATAAAATTGTGATAAACTCCATAAAAGACTTTGATAACCTAACTATGAAATTTTAATAAACTTCCCTATGAATTTTGTAACCTTCCTATGATTTTTCATAATCTCTCTGTGAGTTTTTGTTAATCTCCCTACAATTTTTTGATACTATAATATGAAATTTCGACAATATCTCTCTATAAAATTATATATCATTATCAGGTTGAACTCCTTTACTTAGTACTATATAAATAATTCATATCAAGCTCCTCCATTCGCAGATCGAACTCGTCCGTTTAGTCGTACAAACATATATAATTCATATTAAATTTCTTCCTTGATAGTATATACATATACATAATCGAATTGAGCTCCTCCACTCGGTAGGATATAGAGCACGTTATCACACTGCGTTCCTCCATTCAGCATTCCTCCACATAGCATATTATCAATTTGAGCTCCATTCATTCAACATTACTCCAAATGGTACATTATCAGTTTGAGTGCTCTCATGTTCACCAACCTTTTATGGAGCATATTGTTTATTTGAGTACGTTATCAGCTCGAGTTCCCTATCCACCATCATTCCTAGAGCGCACTCTCCTACTCAATCCTTAAAAATTGAGCACTCCCCTTTTCGGCATTCATGGCATATCTCTCATTCATCTCACAGAGTACCATACAGTTCGACAAAGGGGCTCATTGCCAAATCGAGCATTCTACGACTCAACACTCTCCACATGGAGTATATATCCAGATCGAATACTGTTACGTTCGACACTATCTAGTTATGCGACCGGTAAGCCTGTTTAGCACAGATCGTCCCAACTTGCCCACCTGACGCTCAGTTTCATAGCCGTTTGTGCAATCATTTTAGAACCGCCCTCATACCTAGGGGGCAATGTTGAGCCCATATAGAACGACCCAAAGCCACACTGTATATATATAGAGAACTACTCCACGCATAAGGTAAAAGTTCATTATTTCCACTTTTTAAATCTTAAGCTCTCTAAACATCTTAAGATCCCACTAACTTCAGTATCTTTAAACACCTTAATATCCTACTAACTCCAATATCAAAGAGGATCCCCTTCACACAAAAATCTCAGGGCCCTTATCTCATTGTTGCTCTATTATAGATCACACAAACTTCTCTATTTGATTAATGAGGCTGTCTCCCTAAGAAGTTTCAACAACTCACGTTTAACCCTTATCCTTAGTGCATTTAACCTCCAATCTCATTGTAATATAATTATCTCTTCTAATTGAGGGGAAAAATATGAAATTCACAATCTTACAACGGTATAAATTATCAAATCACACAATATAATTAAATTATTTTACGTTTCCAATCGAACAATGTTGAAAAAAGTGTTACGTAACTCAAATGCCAAAGGAAACACTAAATTTAAAGGATTACGCAAGAATGCGGTATGATAATCCATACACCTCACCCAAGACCTAAATTTTTTTCCCAATTTCAAACATAGAATTTTTTTTTAAATAAGAAAAAAAGCAAAGAATCATCAAAATTCGTACATACGTTTAAAAATTCAACTTCTTTGAAATATCGTTTTAAGAGATCATCAAACATAGTATTAAAAAAATGAAAAAATAAGTTACTCTTTTTTTTACTTTTTTTTTTACAATCTAATCTGGTTTAGTTCTTATAGTATGATTATACATTTAAAAATTCAACTCTTTTTGAAAATCGTTTTAAGCAATCATCAAACATAGTAATGAAATTAATAAAGAAAATGAGTTTAAAAGAATGATAAAGGAAAATGAAATTCCCAAAGCATGACAAGAACTAATCAATACCATACCTAAACGGTAGGTTTTTTTTTTTTTTTTTTTTTTTTATTATAACTGCAAAAATAACATAAATTTTAAAATGGAAAAAGAAAAATTCAAACTCTTTTCATGGCCATTGTACCTTATGAAAACACATTTAAGAAGAATGATACCAAAATTACAAATGCAACAATCATATATTTATCATCATCGTTTTTTTTTTGCTACATATTTATTATCATTAATAATTTGGATAAGTATTTAGAAATATATATAAAATAGTTTGAGTAAGATTTAAATTTAAAATTAATCATAAATAAATAATATATATATATATATATAAACATAATAGTCTAGTTTTAAGTAATGACAATTTAAAAAAGTAAAGTAAAGGCAATTTAGAAATATTTTTGAAAAAAGGGTACAATCGCAAAACATAAAGTTTCCCATTAGTCATACTTTTATGTATAGTATAGATTTAAAAAAACGATTGATTTTGTCTAATTTCGGACCAGTAGAATTATTAGGCATGTTTGAGTCCATGAAACCCAAATTGCCAAGACAGATGTCTTGAATCCTAAATATGATATTCTTAGACCCAATTCGTTCGTATGGAAGTCCAAAGAAGGAGTTCAAGTCCAAAGAAGGGTTCAGGATGTTGGACATGTTCTTCGAGAAGGTAAAAAGTGTGCCGACTTTCTAGCAAAGTTAGCTCAGGAAGGACAGTATGGATCTGTGGTGCCGCATGATCCTCCTTTGGAGTTGATGCCTCTTCTTGAGCAGGATGCCACATGGGCTTTTAATCTGAGAAGATAAGTCTCTGCTTTGTCTTATGTACCGAAAAAAAAAGTATTGTTAAATCCTATTTCAAGGAGGACTTCACAATAGCAGTTTTGGAAGAAAATTCATAACTTTTGATCCAGAGCTCAGAAAAATACAAATGAGGTATCGTTGGAAAGAGGATTCAAAGATCTACAACTTTTATGTTTATCTCGAGACCTAATTCTGCCATTCCGGTGGACGATTTTGCCCTTCTAATTTCTGGACAGAATTGAGCTTCTCCTAAACCGAGTTGGAGAATGTTTTGGATGAAATTTCAGATGCTAAAGATGATGTGGAGCATTCCTATTGGTCATATTGGATCCTAATTAATGAGGATAATCTAAATTTCCATTATTTTAATAATGGAATAATTAAAATATTGTTTAGTAATGTAATTTAGAAATATATTTGAAAAAAAGGGTACAATCGGAAAATATAAAGTTTCCTCTTATTCGTACTTTTATATAAAGCATAGATATATAAGTACGATTTGTATTTTCCAATTGTAACCTTTTTAAAAAAAATATTTCTAAATTGCCATTATTTTTTCCTTAGAAATTACCATTACTTAAAATTAGACTTTAATGTTATATATATATATATATATATATTATTGGCCAACCCAATTTCTACTATATATATTATTATTTATTTATGACTTAATTTTAAGTTTAAAATTTTAAATCTTACTCAAACTATATTTTATATATTTATATATATACATATATTTCTAACCACTATATCCAGATTATTAATGATGATAATAAATATGTAGCAAAAAAAAAAAACGATGATGATAAATATATGATTGTTGCATTTGTAATTTTTGTATCATTTTTCTTAAACGTTACAATGGTAAATGGCTATGAAAAGAGTTTGAATTTTTCTTTTTCATTTTAAAATTTCTGTTATTTTTGCGGTTATAAAAAAACTGCAATTTAGGTATGGTATTGATAACTTCTTGTCATGCTTTGGGAATTTCATTTTCCTTTATCACTCTTCTTAACTTATTTTCTTCATTATTTTCAAATAAACAATATGCTCCATAGAAGGTTGGTGAACATGAGAGCACTAAAACTGATAATGTACCATTTGAAGTAACGTTGAATGAATGGAGCTCAAATTGATAATATGCTATATGGAGGAATGCTGAATGAAGGAACTCAATGTGATAACGTGCTCTATATACTACCGAGTGGAGGAGCTCAATTCGAATATGTATATTTATATACTATCAAAGGGAGGAGTTCAATATGAATTATATATGTTTGTATGACTGAACGGACGAGTTCGATCTGAGAATTGAAGAGTTTTCTATGAATGATTTATATATAATACTAAATAGAGAAGCTCAATCTGATAATGATATATAATTTTATAGAGAGATTGTCGAAATTTCATACTATAGTATAAAAAAATTATAAGGAGATTAACAAAATCTCATAGGGAAAGTTACAAAATTTCATAGGAAGGTTTATTAAAATTTCATAGTTAGGTTATCAAAGTTTCATATGGAATTTATCACAATTTTATAGGTAATTATCAAAAAATTTTATAGTGTGGTTATCAAAATTTAATATAATAGTTATCAAAATTTCATAAAAATATTCATTCGAAACATGTTGGGCCACGTGCAATGCACGTGAAAACTAAAACTAGTTATTATAAAAGAATTACAAAGGGGGATATAGGATCGGAGTTGCCACTTCAACGCCTAGCTTTATAGTCTATAATAGGAAGGGGCCATAGTCCAAGGTATTCTAGCCGTACTCAAGCCTGGACGCCTCATGCGATAGTGGCGAGCAAGGGGCCTGACTTTTATGGACCTGGTCCTAACTTATTATAGAACCATGAAGTTTTGGCTATGAATGTGAGCAGTCTAGGAAACTATATTTCCTCGGGGATCATTTGGTCAGTATAACAATGTAGGGAGTTTCTGATGCAGAGGATCCACTCGAGGGTGGCAACTACAGAGCATATTACTCCTGTTCATTGCATAACAATGTAGGGAGTTTCTGTTGCAGAGGATCTACCGAGGGTGGCAACTGCAGAGCATATGACTCCTGTCATTGCATACTAGGCGTAGTAGTAGTATGGAGTTGCTAGTTTTGAACTAGCTAAACACTTGGAGTAGAGAGAGAGCTATAAGGTATTTAGAAACTCATAATATATTTCTTAAGGAAATATTTTACAAAGAGAAAGATGAGAGAAAATGAAAAAAAGTGAAGTGTGGAGGCTACTACCATGGGGTGGTATTTATAGCCATCCAAATTCACTATTCACACCCTAGTAATGACCAAAATAGCCTTGGTCATTATTACACACTATTATTGCACACCATTATTGTATAATGACTTAAACATGACATCATCATGTCTACAACATGTCTAAACATGTCTACATAAGTCTACATCACACTTAAACATTCTAAAACACACTTAATACACACATAATTAATTATTAGGTATATTAAAGTCTGGGGTTCTTCTTCCTGCTGCTGCGGCGTCTCTTGATGATGTGGGGCCCGCGGGAATGATTCTAATCTTCGTCCCAAGGAAAATTAAGATGATTGTTGTCGGCTCCTGGAGTCAAATCATATCCGAAATTATGTTCAAGGGATTTCCAAAATTTCCATTGTTTCCTTCCGGGGCTATCTTCATCCTTGATCGGCGAACGAGGCCTTGTCGTATCTTCTGGTGTATTCCAATAGGGGGTATCTGCAAGCATGGTGATTTTTTGTTCTTGTTGGGAAGTGGGGAGTTGAGCTAATTTTTCTGAGAGAGATTGTTCTTGTGCATATTTGGCTTCCACTTCCTGTGTAATCTCTATCCAAAGTTTTTCTTCTTCGGGAGTCGGTTCCGGGGGTCGCGAATCCGGAAAATTTGGATCTAGAGGATGATAGTATGGCCATGGGTATTCTTCTTTGATCTTTTCTTTTCCTTTTGCCTTTCGCCGTGCTTCTTCTGGAGTAACTTCAGGTTCTGAACTGGGGTCCTGAAGTTTGCCTTTCTAGCCAGGTGCTTGCCTGTTCGGTTGTGAGTGAGTGATGGGCTGGCCCAATTTTTTGCCTTAGTTCAAGAGGTCGTCTGAGCTCATTAACAAGTGAGAAATCAGGTCATTATTGTTGCCAAGTGAAATGGGGCATTCAGTGTCCTCCCAATAGGGGATCGGGTCTTCTGGAGGAGGGAGGTCATCAGTGATTGCTGGAGATTCCCATAATGGGTTCCAAGTGACTGCAACAGCCTTCAAAAGGTTGTCTTTTGCGTCAACGGATAGCGGTCTATTGAATGGTCTGGTGAACTTTTCTGTGAACATCATCCTGTCTATGTTGATTTTTGCTTTGTAGTCTTCTGGATAATGTTCCTTTGCGTCAAATTCGAAGGTTTCCATCACTGATGTGGGAATTGTGGCATTAATCTCACAAAGTTTTTTCTGGAGCTCCTTGTAGTCCTGTGGAAAATTGGACGGGGATCTGGAGATGGAGGAAGGATAATGATCATGAATCTGGGCATGTGGGAAATATTCAATATGGCCTGTTCTGTAGCTACACGGTCTGTGGAAGAGAAGGACAATGTGGGCTTTATCATTAATCTTGCAGTGGCTGTTATATCTATCAAACTAGTGCAACCAGATAGGTTTTGGTCGGAACCATGTGAAAAATTCTTTGAGGTTGAGATGATCTTGATCCAGATGCCAACGGGGCCTTGGGATATGTTTCTGTGGGATTGTGTCTTCATGGATATTCTGTAAGGCTGCTCTGAGCTTGGTGTAAGGAAATTCAATGGCAACATGGTAAAGGTGGCACAGGTACCATAAAAAACAAAGAACATTTGTGGGGAAGTTCAACCATCGTTCATCTACGAATGCGAGTGGTTTGACAAACGGGTAGACAGGATTGACTCCGAGTGGGGAGATGGCTGTTTCTCCAAAACTTCTAAGAATGAGGGATTGGTATTTGAGCATTTGATGGTATGCTCTTGTGTCAAGTTTTCCAGTGGTGAGGAGTTCTATTAGCTCTGGAGGGAATGCTAGATCTGGGTAAGTTGGTGACTCTAGAGGCGGAAGTTGTGCTGGTCTGTCACCGAAAGGATTGGTTTTGAGGGCTTGCCTATCTTTGTTTTTGTCCTTTTTCTTTTTAGGTGGAGGACGTCCAAGGATGAAATTTATAATGCTGGCTATAAGAGGGAGAACTTGGAGTGACTCTTTAGGGGGTTTTGGAGGTCTGGAGAGCATGTCTGGGATGAGGTTGTGCTTGCCTTTTATATGCCTTGTGGTGAAGGAGTAGCGTGTGAACCATTGCGACCATCGAAGTAGCTGAGGGTTTGGAACAGTTTTCTTCTTGACGTCTAGCATCTGCTGCAATATCCAATTCCACAATGAAATGATAGCCAATGAGATGGAACTCAAATTTTTGAATTCCATACTTTACAGCTAGGATTTCTTTGAATGTGGAGTGATAATGGGCCTCGGATTCTTTGAATCTGCCACTTTTGTATCCACAGATGCTTTTTTTTCCATTCTTCTCTTCAATGAGTACTACTGCCCAGTATTTGTTACTGGCATCAGTCTGAAGGATTCTTGTGCCATTCGAGGGAATCTGCAGTGTTGGAAGTAACAATGCTTTTTGTCTTGAGTGCTTTAACTGCTGTAGTCTGCTTTTGTGACCACTGTGGGGGATTTTCCTTGAGCATGATCCTGAGAGGATTGGATATCTTGGCGAGATTCGGAAGGAAGTCTGACATGTAATTGACAATTCCAAGGAACTGTTGAATCTGCTTCTTGGTGAGATTTTCATCTGGAAAATCTTGTAATGCTTGACCAATATGGGGCTGGGCCACATATTTTCCTTCTTTGAGATGCATACCAAGAAAACCAATCTCTGAGGTTCCTATTGTCATTTTCTTTTCTGACAGCATGATTCCGAAATCTTGCACTATCTGTTGGAATCTTGAAGCAACTGTTCATGGTTGTCCTTATCTGCTGAAAATAATAAAATATCATCAATGTAGATAAGGGCGTTATCCATGATTGGACGGAAGATTCTTGTCATTGCTTTTTGGAATAGTGACGGGGCTGTCTTTAGTCCAAAAGGCATGACTGTCCATTGAAAGTGGTGTTGTGGGATGCAGAATGCTCTTTTGTAGCGCTCAGTTGGTTCTATCCTAAGCTGCCAAAAACCGGCTTTCAAATCAAACTTTGAAAATATCTGTGCATTGGACAAATTAGCAAACAGGGTTTTCCTGTTGGGGAGCGGGAACTTATCGTCTGCTAAGAACTGGTTCAGGGGCTTATAGTTTATCACGAGCCTGAGCTTGCCACGTGTCTGTTCTGATCTTTTGTTGACATAAAAAGCTTCAAATGACCACGATGAGGTGGTTGGTTCAATGAGTCCTTGAGACTGTAGTTGTGAACACTCTTCTATGGCTAACTTGAGATGATCTGGATTCATCCTTGAGTGGCTGGCTTTAGTTGAGTTGATAGACTCGTCTTTCTTGAAGGGAAGGGTAATGAAAAATTCGGGATTTTTCCAGAGAGGCTTTCCACATTTGAGTAAGAACTCTGAGTGGTTTTCTGCACATGAAATGTGGATTAGCTTTTGCTTGATATGCTGAAATGGGACTGACTATGGGGAGATTGTGAACAAATTCGGCAATTGTCTCCATGGCATGAACATATCTTTGAACTTAATTCCTTTGCCATCTAGCTTAAGACCTTTGATACTGGATATAACATCAAATCCAATAACAAGATCTTTTCCCGGTAATGCTGAGCCAATTAACCTAAGCTTAGTGGAGCAGGTTGGGAAGATCTGGACTGTGACTTTTTTGCTGACATAGTCTGTGGAGAACACGTCATCATTTGCTGACTTGAAATAGTTCTTGTGTTCTTTCCAAAATGAAGGTGGTAAGACTTGGGGGTTTGCAATGGTTTGGGCTGCACCTGTGTCAAAAAAGGCTGTGACATGGATTGGAGGATGGTTTTGGTCCAAATAGATTTGGACTGGGGCTAGTGGTGTTTTATTGGGCTGGATAGTTTGGATATCTTGGATATGGGTAGGAGGTGGAGATGGAGTTGGGTCGGGTTTTGGTTGGACTGACTGGATGGGCTGGATTACCATGTACTCTGGGTATCCTTTTCCTCTTCCTCATTGATGGAGGAATCATCTAAAGATTCTGGTTCAGAGTAGTCTGAATCAATGGTTGAGATAACAAACAAAGAATTAGGGCTTTGTTCATCATCTAGAGAGAACACTGATTCGAGGTCGTCGTCGTCTGAGAGCTGGATTCCCTAGGCTAAGGCAATGTCCTGGATCATCTTAACTGACTTTTTATCGGATTTTGGGCACTGCTTAGCAAAATGTCCTGGTTTGGCACAAAGAAAACACTTGGATGATTTCTTTTGGCCTTCTTTCTTTCTTCTTCCATACTTGAATCTTCTTTAGCTTCTTCTTTCGAAGAATCGTCTGCTGCTTCTGCGGCGTGTTGAGTTGGAGCTAGCTTGGAACCTTTTGGGTTTTCTGAAATGAGATTTTTTCTTATAAGGACCACAAAGACATTTATCATCACCTTTGCATTTGATCTGGAGTCCCTTCGTAGTCTTGCACACAAATTTGTATCTCTTGGAGTTTTTGAGCACCTTTTGGATGTAGTCATTTTGGTGACAAAGTTTGTCAAGAGATTTGAGTATCAGCCTATAGATATCACCAATCCATAAGCTGCTGATGTCGATGTGCGCGGCTTCAATGTCCAGAAGGGTTCTGTCTCTGAGATCTTCGGGACAGAATTGATGAGGTGGTGTTTCAAGTTTGCATCGTATGGTCCAAGCTGGAAGTAATATCTGCAGAATTGCTGGTAGTGACAGTCCAAGTCGCGTCTTTTGAGTGAACAACATCTGAGCTGGAAGAATTCCTGCCTGAGTTTTTCAGTTTGAAAGGATTGTTTTCCACATAATACATTTTTAACTTCATCAATGAATGTTGTGAAAGAAGTTATGGCTCTTCCCATTCTCGTTCTTTTTCGTCAATTCCATCCCAGAATTGCTTGAGAATTCCTGTCCATCTGGACGTGAAATTGATGATCAATTTCTTAACAGAGAGGTTGGGGTCAGACTGTAACTCTGTTAATCCCCATGCTTGGAATTCTTGGAATCTTTGGCTCCATTTTTCTGGCGGGATGTCGTCAATTGTGAAGGACTTGAAATTATTGGAATATGAGTGTCTTCCACTAGGGAAAGTATCATCCATGTGGATATCAGGTTTTTGCTCCTGAGGCTCCTCTGGGGGCTCATAGACATGAGGGATCGTCATAAAGACTGAGGGAAAAGGGGACTCAGTGTCAGAGAATTCGTCATCAGATGAGAACTCTGATGACCCAAATTAATCTTCTGGAAAATTTGATTACGGGGAGACTATTGGGAGGTTTTCTCTTGCTGATATCTGGAGAAACATGGAAATGGGGTTTTGTGAGGGTTCTTGTGGGGATATCATCATCTGGTTTGTGGGTGGAGTTGGGTTGGACGATGATGCTGCTGCCGCATAGGTTTGTTTTGTTTGGGTAGGGTTAATGGTTATTCCTGGTTGTGGTTTGGGAGAATGGGAAGGAGGTGGTTGTGCGTTTATTGGTCTTTTGGCTTTTTCTCTTTCTTTCTGAAGTCTCTGAAGCCTTTCTTCCCTTAACTTCATTATCCATCTTTCAGAGGAATCGTTTACATGTGTGGATGTTGTATCTTGTGATGGCATTGAGAATATAGGTTGGGGCTTCTGGAAGTTGGTTGGAGAGTAAGGCTGAGAAAATGAGAGTGGTTGGGATTCAGGGTGTTGGAATAGAGGTTTTGGCTGAAATGATGTTGGGAATGCGAATGATTGCTGTTGATTGGCTGGAGGTAGTTCTTCTGAGACAGATGAGTGATTCGCTTGATATGTGTTCATTTGTGGGGAACTCTCGTGGCTGGTCTTGAGTTTCTTTAGTTCAGCGAGCTGTGTGTTGAGTGATCTGATTTCCATCTCCTTTTCAGCAATCTTTTGGGTATTGACAGGGTAGGTTAAGAGGGAAGAGTTTATCTGGTTGTAAAGGTTGTTGATTCTGGTTTGGATGTCTGAAATGCTTTTCTGGATTGAGGTAAAACTACTGTTAAAGTGAGCAGTAAGTTGAGTAACCTTTGTCTCAATTCTTTGTAGCGCTTTGTTCTGAGCTATCGCATTATCAGACTGCCAGTTAGGCACTGCTTCTAGCTGGGAGTTGACAAGCTATCTTCCTTGTGCATCTCTGTCTGTTGGTCTGGGGATTTTGGGGATGTACCTGTATTGTTCATCAGTGTATTCTTGCAGTGGAGGAAATTCTGAGTCATAGTTCTTGTTTTGGTTGGACGTCATGAGGATTTGAGATGGTTGGGTCTGTTGTGTCAGGACAGTTGTAGGAGGGTGAACTTGTTTCTCCTTTTCAAGCCATTTGAATGCCCTTTTGTAGCATGGCAAGTAATCTGGCTTTCTTTTCAGGGTTGAAGGCTTTGGCTTTTGGTGGTCTGACTTTGGAGAGGGATCTGGAGTAGGAGGAGGTGAACTGGAGGAAGTTGATCTGTTTTGCTCTCTTTGATAGAGAACATAATAGTCAAACTTTCCTGATGATTCACCTAGGAGACCTACTTCAGGGTCACCTGCCTCATATCTCTCCTGGAGCTTTTGTTGCGAGGAATTCTTTTTCTTTGGCTTGTATTCTTCATCGTCAAGTTCGTCGAAATATTGAGCACAAGCTTTGCATGAGCAGTTGATATCCCATGGACAGTGTCCATCTTTGTCTTTGAAGGCATAAACGGGTGTGTCGTCTGTTTTGAAACTGAGGATGTCCAGCTTGATGTTTGGATCTAGGGGACATGGCTGCATCATGAATTGTGTAGAGAAGATTGGAGGTGGAGGTGCCTCTGTCTCAGCGTGATCAAATTTGATAGTGACTGAGCCATCTTTGTTTTTGATGAGTCTTGGGTCTGTGGACTTCACCGTCTTCTGGATTTCCATGTGCTTCTCATAGTTAGTCACCCATGAAGTGGGCATAAGTTTGAGAAGTTCTGGTCTTGAAATCTTCTTAGGCATGTGAAGGCATGTAGTAACACCTTCATGTGAGTTAAACTTGAGAAGTGGTGTGTCTGGCTCCTTGGGGATAGCAAGATCCATTGCATGATCTTGTATCCTGTAGCACATCTGATAATGCAGAGTTGCTTCTCGGGCATTTTCTACCATTTGTGCGCCTGCAATTTGCACTTGGACTTTCAACACTGAAGGGAGTGTTGGATCTTCCAGTGCCATGTTAAAATTTGGAAAGAGAGTGACAAATACAGTTCCTGAATTGAGGGAGGTTTCTACCATCCCAAGACAGGCAAATCTGTATTCGAAGAACCTGGAGTCAAGTACTGCAATCCTTGCAAAGACTGGTAAGCCTTTTCCTGCATGGTAGGTTAAGGCTATTCTTATGGCTCCAAAGTGGATGTGAGTGTATCCTTGTTCTAGCCACTGTTTTGGAAACTCGGATGGGATCTCAAGGGTGATGAGATGCTCTTGAGTTCCTGAGGGTAAGATACATTGGCTAAAGTTGGAAGACTGCACGTACTCTTTTGGAAGTTGTCTGGGTTTTTGGATGAGTTGTTTGATAGATCTGGTAATATTTTTCTGGGGTTTACCAAAAACATTATAAGGATTCATAAGAGGTAAGCCTGACTCGTCTACTTTGTGGCATTCTGAGAGATAATTTAACTCGTAAAGGTGTTGGAGTTTGTTTGCAGAGGTTTCTTTTAATTTTGGGGGTTGTGGCAGGGAGAAAGAGGTACGACTAAGAACTGGAGGCAGAATGGAGAAAAGAGTATGGATCTGAGAGGGCGGCTTCTGTGATTTTTTCTGGATCTGTCATGATTATGAGTCCTAGTCTCTCTCTACCTTACGTGAAAGCGTCGTTCTCGACTATCAACAACCAAATACTACTACGTATGGAAGAGCTGGTCCTCTGATACCAAGGGGGATATAGGATCGGAGTTGCCACTTCAACGCCTAACTTTATAGTCTATAACCTATGGTTCTATTTACAAAACTTACTCACTCTAAGTATATATGGTCCTTGTTATCAAAAAAAAAAAAAGTATATAAGGTCCATTTTCAATGATCCAACATTTTTGACATATACGCAATTGGATATGATGCAGACAAATCAGGAAATGGTCCAAAAAAAACTAATTATATTCAACAAAATTACAACCGGCCGGGGAAGTAATGTTTTACTAATTAAATGCCATAAAAAATGTAATCTACAAAGAAAGAGTGGTGGCCAATTATGGTCACAATTTCACAGATAAAAATGTTCTAATTATATATTCTTTGAAACTTTTGTGACAATTCAATCAATATACCTTTTTTGGCTAGCTAATTGTTATTATGGGGGTTTGATCTGAGTTATACTTTAGTTGATTTTAGTACTAAATTTAGTGAGACAACACTGGACCATATCCGTATGTATATACTAAGCACTACCTAAAAATTAGGTATAGGTGGAGAGTAACTTCAGGCTTCTACACATTTCCCACCTAAATCAGTAGGGATAATATCTATAGGCCAAATTAGGTCCATAATTTTTGTATTAAAAAAAAAAAAACCCGAATAAGTTTCATCACTCGTATAAGTTCCCAAGCACATCGAATTTTGGAAGTGAAACAAGTCCCCCAATATATATAGAAGAGAAACACAAATAATTTAATGAATTAAAATACATAATTTTGTCCACTTTATATAATATGATAATACAAGGAAATAAAACATGGTTTATTTTTCTCTTTTCAAAGAGAAAGAATTTACACAACTTTATCGGCTATAGCTAATTTAATTGATGGATTAAGTACAATATTTTTGAATATGAAGAAAGCTTTAGATGGTTTGGAAAAGGTCACATGATGATTAGCTCCTTTAACAGTCATGAAAGTCAATAAATCTCCATATGAGTACATCCAACCGGCTCCGTCCTGTTCAATTTTAATCAAAACAATGTCGTCAATATATTGCTATAGATTAGGGAAAAAAGTATGGATTAATGAACAAGCAAAATCCAAATGAGTATATAAATAAGAGTCAATTACCTTTTTGCCATTTTTCCAACCTTCATTTTTAGTCAACTTCAAATTCATTTCCTCGGCTAACTTGTGAACATGGTTTAAGGTTCCAACTATCGGTACGATAGCATCTTGGTCACCACTGCAAAATTGAATAAAAATAAAATTATTTAATTAATTACTCTCCCCTTTACCTTACTTAAACATCTAATTAACAAGAAAATAGAGGACTAATTACCTCATTATGGTAATAGGAATAGAGTGTTGGAGAATTTGTTTCAACACCGGGAGCATGTCTCTATCTTTATCAGTGCTACTAAAATTGAGACCACTTCTCCTATAAGATAATTAAGAGAAATGTTACAAAATTAATTAGGTCAATAAGTATAATTTAATCCATTAAACGACACTTATAATTATATCGATAAACTCGATAAACTTACTCGAAACAACCCTGCCATTGATACCCTAAATTGGTTCGGTTCCCATGGAAAGCTTTCTGAACTTCCGGGATGTTGAAATAAAAATCGGCCCTTAAAGGAATGCACATATCCACTCCATGGCGAACCTTGGTAAGCTGTGGTAGGTGAGAAAAGATTAGTACTAATAATTAGATTAATCTGTTGTAATTAATCAAGAACACATAATTAATTTTACGTAAAGTTATTTGCACTATAATACAAAACAATGAATATTATATATACCTCCTTTCCTGACTCGAGGACGGTCCAATCCTGATCACATGTTTCACGATAAACATCAAAGTGTCGTGCCATAGCTAAACCAACCGAAGTAACATTAAAGGCAGCCAATTCAGCTTTAGCCATGGCTTCACCACAAGATTTGGACCATTGGATCATAGCAATATCTGAATAGTTGCCTTCGTCGACTCCATTGCATTCTTTCACGATTTCTTGGTGCATTTCATTATTAATCATCCCACGTGACCGAAGGAATTCATACGTAGCAAGAGTGTCAAGTTTGTACCGGAGAACTGGGTTTCCCAACTATTTTGAGTTCATCGAAAACGAAATGACGAAGTTAAATTTGTTAACAAAATCATTGCATTCGAAAGCAACTAAGCAAAAAGGGCCACACATTGCAAAGTGGTTGGATCGACTTTTACTTACAATTAGTCCTTTGATGTTGAACTTGAAGGTGCTTGATTGGTTGTTGTAATCAAGTAATCCCTTTGCGAAATTGGGGATAAAGTGGCCTGCATAGAAAAAGAATGGGGTTATCAATTTCATTTCAATTTTATGAAGCTTTTATGTGCATTTTCGGATGCAAAAATAAAATTGAAATGATTATGTTTTATTCCCAAACCTGCAAAGCTTGATCCACCAAGATATAAATCTCTAGACTTGAAATTTGGGTATTTTTCAAGCCATTGAAATATAAATGTGAGCAAATCCTTATCTGCAAGAGGGGAAATTAATTAGTTCAACTTTATTATAATAAAAAAAAGTTCCTTCGTAAGTAAAAGATTAAGGGAAAATTAACATTGGGTTTGAGATGATCATCTTACTAGTACTATCATCTCCAACTTGATAATCACTGCTTGTGTTAGAGTATGACCAACCGGATCCGATAGGGGAATCGATGAACAAGAGATTTGACTCTAAAATATATATAAAATATAGCAAGAAATTTTAAAGTCAATGATTTCGGAAAATAAAAAAGTCTCATATGTCAAAATCTTACGTAGGTAACAAGCAAAAAGTTTCCCAAACCTCTGATCCAAGAAAGTGGATTCCTCTTTAGGCCATGGGCATTTGCATTGGCAATGAAGGGACCAACACTTAAAAAGGCATCTCCAACTGAGCTACAACCTGGTCCTGAAATTAACATATCATGAATTTTAAGAAAATTTTCAATTATACTTGAACATTTATTAATAATTCAAAAGACTGACCCCCAGTTAACCAAATTGTAAGGGGAAGATTCATGGGATCCTTTTCGGCTTCGACGAAATAGTAGAAAAGACTTCTCCCAGCCTTTTGATCAACATCGATGTAACCAGAAAATTGCCTGAATTTAACATCTGGTTGTCCAGGCAATTTGTTGATCAGATCATTCATGGGAAACCCATTGACACCAACAAGGGTGAACAAGAAAAGGCCAAGAAAGAATACACTGTTTCTCATTTTGAAATTAGAAGAGATTTTGAAAATGTTTTGATTGACGAATTATGATTGCAGAGTGAATTTATATAGTGGTTTCGATTTCCCATTTTTGGTCTAATAATCAAACAAATTCTTGTTGGAACAAATTAATTATGTTCATTCATAGGTTTTGTTTGTTTGAACAGAAAATAATTTCCAGTTGTCATCGTTCTATTTCTGAACAAACAGAGACAATAACAGAGTACTTTTTACTAAGAAAAAGAAAAAAGGCTCCAAAAAAAAACAGCCTTATTTGGAACATTGGATTGGAGTGCTTAAACAAGAAATTTGTTACTATGATACATGATTGAGAGTTGGGTTTAACAAAACAAAACCAACCTGTTTCTTCCTAAAACTGGAGACAATATCTTAAATTTCTCAAAGATCCAACACTAAAAATGCATATGCAAGTACCCTTCTTAACCTATATTTAGGTAGCAAAAAATTTACTAGGTAAAAAAAATTTGTCTTTTTTTTTTTTTTTGCTAATGAATCAAACAGAAACATGGGTTTCCTTGTGTTCTGTTGAAAACTCAATTTTAGTCCATTTTCTATACAATGTAATCAACAGCAGGGCACCGGCTTGGCAGGAAAGGCCGCATATTAAGCCTATCCATAAACCCTGTTGAAAGATAAAGCACAAAAAAGTTAATAAAAAAATAACATAGAATTTATATAACTACTTGAGATTAATGATTATTTTTTCTTCTTTCACCTTAGCAAATAGCTTAAACTTGAACCCAAGAAGGCCTGCAATTGGCATTCCAATCAAATAGAAAGTCCCCAAATTAGCCCACACTGCCAAGTGTTGCCAACCACTTCCCCTAGCCACCCCTACAATCAAAATTTTGAGAAAGGGTTAAAATGATCATTTAATCATAAAATTTTTACATTAAAAAAAATTAATACTAGTTCAAATATTCAAACCTGATAAGACACCCTGAAAAGAATCAATTGTAATTGAGACTAAAAGCAGGGGTGTCATTGAGGCAAATTCGTGTATAATCTCAGAGCTGTTACTAAAGAAACCAGCCCAAATATTGTGACCAAATGCTAAAATAAGGACCACTGCAAGAGCAAGAAGGACAGAAAGCTTGAGTGTGACAACCATGGCGTTCTTAGCCCGAATTGGATTTCCAGCTCCCAACTCATTTGAAACCCTTGTGCTGAAAATTTTAACTTGTATTTTCTCAGTATGTTATAATCTCAGAAAATCCAATGGAAGAAAATACAAATACATTACCTTGCTGCAGCACTTAGGCCATAAGTAATCATGTAGGCAATAGCTTCTGTATTCACACTAATTAAAATCCACCATGTCAATGTTCAAAGCATTAAAAAAAATAAACGAATAAGCTATAAGCCTATAAACTATGGGCTTATTAGCCTTTTTTTTACCCCCTAGACATTTTGCTCCTTGAACTTCAATCACGACAACTTATCCCCTGAATTTTCAAATTCAGGACAATTTTCCCCCTGAACTTTCCAAAGAGGACGATTTACCCCATGTTGTCTCGATTATAGTTCAGGGGCAAAGTGTCCTTAGCCTCATAGTTTAGGGGACAAAAAGGCTAATAAGCCATAAATAATGTTAGTTGGACTCTGCAATTGACAATTGCATTCTCAAAATGAATGTATGTAACATAGCTAAGACATATTTGAAAAGTAGAGTGTCAAGCTTACCACATTGCAATCAATGAAGTGGTTACTTCTGAATTAGGCATCAAACCTGCTAACAAAACAAGAAGCTCAAATGCCCAATACTCCAAACTGCAGGTACAAGGAATAGCAAGGTTTCATTTATGTTATAAAAATGAAAAACATTTAAGAGATAAATTGATCAAAAGTTCCAAAAACTCACCAAACCATTGCTGCAGAAGGCAGGGCTAATTTGAGGTTATCGAAAATGTAATGAAATGATTCAAACGACAATCCTTGCCATGTTTGCTCAAATTTCTTTGCCAAAAACACATAGAAAGCTAACAAAAGACAGGAAATCCATAGTGAAATTGAAGCTCCTAATGAAGCACCTTTGAAACCAAGATCAGTCCAATTGACCAAAGAGTATACAATGCCTAAATGAATTCCCAATGGAATGACTGAAAACCAGACCAAGGGCATTAAAATGCTTTGTGTCTGAAGAAATCTCAAAATGTTCTGCACGAATCCGTAGGCAAATAAACCTGGAATGAGATATGTAATGTACGAGGCTGCAGTTTTTGAAATCTGAGCATCTTGTTGAAGCAATATAAGTATTGGCTCTGTGTAGAACCATAAAATGGATAAGATAACACCAAAACAGAAAGAAATAATGCAGGATGCTTGGAGATAAATTCCCAACTTTCTGTACATTTTGGCACCAAATCCTTGCCCACAAAGTGTCTCTAGTGCTCCACTTAGTCCTGTCTAAAACAAGAACAGGGGAATATGTCAAAAAGACTAGACATTGAGCTTCAATTTTGGACAATTTATTCAACATAAACCTTTTTTTTATCCTTATAGGAACAGAAATTGTTCACTTTAGTGATTCTACTATGATTTCATTATAACCAAAAACCCATATGCAAATAAACTTAGTTTTGCTTTCTAATCTGTCAACATCTTTTCTTACAACATTTTAGACTGTGTCTTATAGCTGAAACACCTAATTAAGTAAAGTTGTTGACAGTATAGCCAAATGGTAAGAATGTTTAATTAAAAAGGAAAAAACACCCGACAGCCTGGAAACATTTAAGAAGAAGGTGAAATATGAAAAAGAATATATATATAAAAAAAAAAAAGACTAACCATGAAAGCAAAGCCGGTGACTGTGGCCCAAGAATTAGCAAGAGTAGCACCGGCAAGTTCAAGCTCCCCAAGGTGACCAGCAAACATGACAGAAACCAAAGTTATGGAATAATAGCAAACATTGGTAAGAATCATTGGAAGTGAAAACCAAACTTGATTTTTGGCCTCTTCCAAGTCCAAAACATTCTTCCACCATCTTCCTTCTTCTTCTTGATCATGGCTATGATCATTATCCTCTGACAAAAGGGCTCTTGAATCTAAACTTGTGTTCGATGATGCCATTTCTATCTTCTTTTCCACCTCCTTTGACTCAAGAAGAGAAGAAAAAAAAATGGTGAGCTTTTTTAGCTAGTGGCTGTATAAATCTCTTCCTATTGGAGGTATGTTATATATATAGAAACTTTTGTATGGAAGACTTGAAAGTTGAACAAGTCAATTGAAGGAGCAGATTATTGCTTTCGTCAAATGTTATATATGCACGTCATTGAATTGTTACCACGCAAATTGGTAGTACAATATACAAGAAGACAAAAAATTAATTTCCCCATATGAAATGACATATGGAACGAAAAAATTATAAAAGATTATGGTCGCATCACATTAAGTATAATTCAGCTGCCCATCTACCCTACAGCCCTACTAACATTATCATCTTTTTACATGGTTACATTACATTTTATTATATAATAAAGTGACAAAACAATAAACTAAATTTGGAAATTAACCTTTATATTGCAGGTTTGAATGAAATTGGAAATTTTCACCCAAAAAAATGAAATTGGAAATTTGTAACATTTGGAATCTCTCTTTTTTGCAACTTTTCACATATATAGACCGTGATTCCGTGAATGAAAAAAAAGAAAAGAAAAATAAATTAAAGAATATGTTTTAAAAGATCATATACTACTAGATATTGTCCCCACTTATTCGCGTTTGATTTTTCGGTTGATGATTGGAATTGAGTAATTTCAATTATAAGTGAAGTTTTTATTTTATGTAATAATAATTAAGTTAAATGGAAGAAAATATTGTTAGAATTCTAATTTCTAAATGAAAATTACATTATTTTCTTTAAAAAAAAATTATCTACTCAGAAAAAAGAAATGGAGTTTTACTTTGATTATAATTCAATGTTCTAAATATTATTTATTAATATTATTTGGAATTCTAAATATATAATAATATATATTGGTTTTCTCCCAACCAATCAACTTTGGACAAATGTCAGTAGCAAAAGAGGCAAATACTGAGCATACAACAGTTTGAGGATAACTTTAATAATAAGGTATAGAGGTATAGATATACCAAAAAGCTATTGATTATCATAAAACCAAAATTTAAGTGTTTACAACTAGAGGTACATTCACTGTGTAAAATTTGGACTCCGGTGTGAGGAGCTGACACATATATACTATATATTAATTTTAGTGACAATGGAAATTACTTAAAGGCCAAATTGAGAATTAATGTGGTGCCTCCTTTTGACTTTTTTTGGTCTTTTCTCACTTTTCGGGTGACTAAAAAGGCCCTCGATGAATTTTCTCCCTTACTTTTTCTTCTGCCCTTTTTTGTAATTTACTATTTTTATATTTATGATTAAGTGTGTTTTAATTACATATTAATTGTGTGTGGATATTAGGATTTACCGGTTCAACTCCTCTGCCGGAATTCCAAAGGATTGGTGCTATAAATGTATCTGCAATAATGGTTGATTCATGAGTAAACTATTGACATTGCAGTTCTGTCTTCCTTTCGACTTCAATTCTATTTGGGTGTGTTTCTTCTTCCCTAAAATTTCTCTGAATTGGTTTCACATGGACTCCATTCTGTTTCCTAAAATTTCTAGGTGGACGTTGATAAGATCCTTCCATTTAATTTATATCTAAGAGATGGAGGAGTAGAATATTAGCTTTATTTTGATGAATTACCTAGAGATGAAGTAGAATTTAGGTAATGTACTTTTTGAATGAAAGAGAGGTCATGTGTTTTGCTTTATATATGCGAATTATTTGTTTCGATATATGAGTTTCTCCTATCTAATTAACTTACAGCCAATGCAATATCTTCTTACTAACCAACTTAAACAACTGCAAAAAATATAGCCTTAATAAGAAGATGACTGCAGCGCAAGCGCAGGCCGCCCTGCTTGTATCTTATTAAATTTAGATAGTATAAAGGAGATAGAAGTTCATACTTTTTTTTTGTTAAAATCGAAAATAAACAAGGCTAACTTAACGTAAAGCCCTTAGGGTAGGCAACCCCTCTAGCGTCAGCTTCCAGCACTGGGATGACTTGCTCAGGTGACCAACGATACATCTCATACTCTTGATCAAGCTCACATCCCATCTTGGAAAGCAAATCTGCACAAAAATTGCCTTCACGCAAAGTGTGTTGGCATGAGCAACTCCACTCCCATTTAAGTATCTCCCTAACATCCTGAATCAATGTTCTAAAAGGGTGGAAAGAGATATCAGCAGACTGGATAAGGTCCAAAACAACTTTAGCATCTAACTCATAAATCACATGCCGAAATCCTCCCTCCCAGGCTAACAACAGTCGATAGAAGTTCATACTTACTTCATCTATACTATATATAAAAGTACGAATAAGGGGAAACTTTATGTTTTCCAATTGTACCCTTTTTTTCAAATATATTTCTAAATTGACATTCTTAAATAATATTTTAATTATTCCATTATTAAAATAATGGAAATTTAGATTATCCTCATTAATTATGATCAAATGTGACCAATAGGAATGCTCCACATCATCTTTAGCATTTGAATTTTCGTCCAAAACATTCTTCAAGTTGGTTTAGGAGAAGATCAATTTCGTCTAGAAATTTTAACGGCAAAATCGTCCACCATAACGACAGAATTAGGTCTCAAGGTAAACATAAAAGTTGTATATCTTGGAATCCTCTTTCCAACGGTACCTCATTTGCATTTTTCTAAGCTCTGGATTAAGAGTTATGAATTTTCTTCCAAAACTGCTCTTGTGAAGTCCTGCTTTAAATAAGATTTAACAATACTGCATTATTACTGAATCATTACTACATCATAGTTATTGATTGGGCTTTGACTCCTTGTTTGGGATTCCATATTATTGAATTGGGGATAAGAATATCAGATTTAGACTTCAAGACATCTGACTTGGCAATTTGGGCTTCTTGGGTTCAAACGGGCCTAATGGCCTACTGGGCCGAAATGAGACAAAATCAATAGTTTCTCCAAATTTATCATTATTAAAATATATATTTTAACTATGCCAATATTAAAATATAATTTTATGTATTTTGTTCAAATATATTTCTAAATTCATGATTTTTACAAAATATAATTTTTTAAATTAGATTCAATTCGGAAAAAGGTATGAAAAGCAATATTAGAAGCATGAAAAGCCCTTCAGTCTTTTTGGCATTGAGTTATATATTTTTTATTAGTATTGTGGCCCAAAATTGAGGAGAAATTTCTTGGGTCAATTTTTGCAACATTTTAGCTGAAATCGTGTATTAATCATCACGGTTTTTGACTAAAAACGCGTTCCGGAACCTCGCCTCAGTTTTGCACGATTTTTGGCACCAAGTCTCATTGAAATATCTATATCCATCTAACCAAATCTTACCCACATTGGATTTAAGTATTTGTTTTTACGAGCATATGAATCATGTTTCGATTCAATCAGGAATTAATACGGAAAAAATAGGAAAAACGATATTAGAAGCATGAATAGCCTTTCAATCTTTTTAGTGTTGAATTATATATTTTTTATGAGTATCGTGGCCCAAAATTTAGGAAAATTCTTTCAGGTCAATTTTTATAAAATTTTAGTCGAAATCGTGTACTAACTATCACGGTGTTTGGCTAAAAACGCGTTCTGGGTCCCCTCGCTCAGTTTTGCATGATTTTTGGCGCCAAGACTCATTGTAATATCTATATTTATCTAACAAAATCTCAGCCACATTGGATTTAAGAATTTGTTTTTACAGGCATCTCAATCCAGTTTCGATTTAATTAGAAATTAATTCGAAAAAAATTGAAAAAAATCAATATTAGAATCGTGAGAAGCCTTTCAATCTTTTTGGCGTTGAGTTATATACTCCCTCTGTCCCTCATAATAAGTCTCCTTCTAGAAGGTTTTTTTGTCCCAAATTATAAGTCCCTTTAGCAAAACCAATGCATATTTATTAGTTATTTCCCAAACTAACCTTGCAAGTGGTATCAGTTAAGAGAGTGAAAAGGAGGAGAGAGAGTAAGTGGGGGAAAGAGAATAGGGGAAAAAACAGAATAAGAAGATAAAGTTACATCAAATTTTGAACCTTAACTAATTTTCTTAAACTTGATGACATGGTTAAAAAGGACTTATATTTAGGGGCATAGGGAGTATTTTTTATGAATATGGTGGCCGGAAATTTGAGGAGAAATGTTTCGTGTCAATTTTTTACAAAATTTTAGCCGAAATCGTATACTAACCATCACAGTTTTTGACTAAAAACGTGTTTCGGGATCCCGTCTCTGTTTTACATGATTTTTAGCGCCAAGTCTCATTGAAATATCTATATCCATCTAACCAAATCTCAACCACATTGGATTTAAGGATTTGTTTTTACGAGCATCTGAATCATGTTTCGATTTAACTAGAAATTAATTCAGAAAAAATAGGAAAACCGATATTAGAAGCATGAAAAACCTTTCAATCTTTTTGGCGTTGAATTATATATTTTTTATGAGTATCGTGGCAAAAAATTTAGGAAAATTCTTTTGGGTAAATTTTTACAAAATTTTAACCGAAATCGTGTATTAACCATCACAATTTTTTGTAAAGGACAATGACAAAATGAAACTTATAAAAAAATGTTGTATTGAAAGAAGTTATACTTTCGTAGCCTGTTGCGTTTCGAAAATGAGATGTATTTATAATTAGTTTCATATATATTTAATATTTAATTTAAAAATTGCTTCTATTTAATTCTATTAGATTAGTAATTGATGCTTTGACTTATAATTAATTTCAATTATTTTAATTACTTTTTAATTTAAACGCGTTCGATCACGTGCAACGCATGTGAAAGCTAAAACTAGTCATAATAAAGGTACCTAACCCCGCCATCAGGCATTTGGCCTGGTGGTAGAGTACTGGACTCTTAGTTCCAACCTACCTAGACCAAGAGGTCTTAGGTTCAACTCTCACGGAATGTGAGTTTGTTTGTTTATTTGGTTGGTATGTAGTTTATTTATGGTATAGTTTCTAGTTTGGGTTGAATTCTCATTTAGATGTTTGGGTATAGAGATTTATATGAATTGTAATGAGATTTCACTGGGTTTGTTTGTTAGGGAAGGGGTTTGTTGGCTCATAGATTAGCCATTTCGGCATTGTAACTAATCATGTAGCGGTGTACGGGTCTAGCTGTGCGTTTGTAATCCCAATCTCTTTAAGAAATGAAAATGATTTTGTTTATACCTCAATTTACAATTAAGGGTAAATTGGTCTTATCATAATCATAATCAAGATGTGTGGTTAGGATTTAATCAAAATTCCTAAAGAAACTAGGTTTCTGCACCACCCTAGTTCAAATTGAATTAGGAAAGTCTTGTAAGTTAATTGCAAGGGCTGAAACTAATTAATTATTAATTAAATAATAATTATTTTTATTGAAAAATAGTTATTAAAAATCCCATGAGTGCCGCCCCTACCCAGGTGAGTGGCAGAAAGAATTAATCGGAAGCAGTTTCCTTTGATATTGTTGCCTGCTAGGGAGGCAAACAGATAAAAAAGGAAAATTGCTTGTCATCTGCCCATGAAATGAAAAATACCTCATGGACATACATAGCAAGGCCCAAGTCGTCTCCCATACAGAGGAGAGGCCGCCCTCTGCCCAGCAGAGAGATATTTTTCTCTTCCTACAAGAAGGAGGCAGAGAGCTAAAGTTTGTCAGCAAGAGAAACATCTATGCACGTGAGAGAGGCATGAGATTTTCAATTTCACACCTCCTCCATATAGTCGACCAACCATAGTGGAGAAATCGCCTAGCCTTGTTCCCCCCCCCCTCCCCCCCTGGAGGCGAAATTGCAACTTGTATTTTGTTCAATTAAGGACAAAATAGTAAAATCGACCAATTGAAGAGGCTAGAGGTTGCGATTTCTACTAAGGAGCATACCATGATGATCCTTGAGCTATGTAGATCATCTTGATAAAATCTCACCTCATTCTGACATCGGAGTAAAGACTTATGCCCGGTTTTGAGTTAAGGACATTTTTGGGAGTGAAACCAAATTCACCATGATAGAAAGCTCGAATTAACTTGGGATTTTTTCCATGATCTTATGGAGATATTCTAAGCCTACTGGTGAAATTTTGGTTAAATCCGAGATCGTTTGCAACTTTTGCATTCATTTCAATTAAGGACATATGGCTTTCCCACCTCGGTTTAAGCCATTTTCTTAATTAATTATTATTTTCATGATTTGAAGAGCTAAATATGGCTAAGTATGAGTAATTTCGTGGCTTCAATGATCAAAGTTCAAATCGTGATATCAATTGGCCACTACTTAGTCAAATTAACCAAATGCAGCACAAAAGAAGCAATGAAAGCCTACTGCAATGTGATAGGCAGAAGGAAAAATTGCTATCAACTACCCAGGAGGCAGATTTTCATCTCCCATCCAAGCAGAGTGGCGCCCTAGCATCTATTTTACCCTCTCCTCAGCAGTTGGAAGCAATCAGAAGGAGAAGGAGACTTCACTGCATCTTCCTGGAAGCTGTCATTTGCATAGGAGGAGGATTTTGCCTTTCTCAGCAAGGCAAGCCCATTAAATGCTCAAGCCCAAACCGTCCCCTATATAAAGGGAGGCCATTCTCAGGTTTCAGCAGATTCCGCATCTCAGACATTTCTCCCGAGAAATCAAAAACCAGCTCCTGCAGCTACAAACTTGCTCCGCGCAAAAAACCAAGCTCCGTGCTTATTTTCTCTCTCGCTCTGCGCTATTTTCACCCAATTCATCACGAGTTCTTCACTCGTTCTTCATATTTTCCTTGATTAGATCTTGTCTCAGGACAATCAAACACTCTTTTAGTGTTTTTCTCTTGTTTCAATCTTGTCTCCGGACATACAAACACTGTACACGTGTTCTTCATTCAAAAATAACAGATCAGTTTGTTATTTTCTTTTCAATTTCAATTGCAATCAAAGCAGATCTCTCAGATCTGATCCAAAAGAGAAGAGGCCCAGTTTTGAGAAACAGTTCGTGTGAATCCAATGATTTAGATGCTCCGGTGTGACTTTGATCCAGTCCCCACAATCGTTCTGATCTTTTAATCTGCTGCTCCGCGCACCAGATCTTGTTTTTACAACCTCTTTGTCAATTTCAGCAAATTGACTGGCACGCCCTTACGCTGTCATAAAGAATTCTTCGCGAAAACTCTAGCAAGAGATTTTTGGCGCAACATCTGCTTTCCCTCTCTGGCGCCCTTGATCTCCTCTTTTCCTTTGCATAGCCGGCGATCCCCGGTTTTCTTTCTCCTAGTCACTCAGCAAGGTGTCCGCCTCACTCAAAGGTCCACACCAAATCACTTTCCTTGACACTTGAAGCAGGACAAGACAGCAGATCTCTCTTCCTCTCAACGTCTCAGGGTAATTTTTCTTTACTTTTTCTTCTCTCCTCCCCTTTTTCTAAGTCCTACTCAGTGGTAAACATGCCACCTAAGGTTGATGAAGGCAAATCTAGCCATGTTATGCAAACCAGAAGCAAAAACGTGGCAGATCCTTCACAATTACCTTTGGAATCTGATTCAAAGGTCTTGTTGCAATACCTCACTGAAGCCATGAATGAAATTTCTTTGGCACAGGAACAAAGGATGCAACAATTTATGAGATCTATAGATCAGATGAACAAATCACATGACCAACTTAAGGAGGCTAATGACTCTTTTAAGGAGCAGATGATGAAAGACCGTGAGAACATCCTGGCTCAGATTGGTCAAGTAGAAGATAGACTCGGGGGGCAAATCCAACAGATTGCCCAAGATCCGAGGCAAGTTAACCTGTCTGCACTTCTTCCTCCACCTGTGGCGCCATTAGCTAATAATGGTGCCAACCAGGTGAGATTTCCACCTCAAATGGAAGTGGTTGGTAACAACAACTTACCACCTCATAGAGAAGGAGTAGCAAGGGGTGAGAATGAAGCTGATCTCATCCTTGGGCACCAGGAAACAGTTGATCATGCGTCTGATAATGTGGAAGAGGAGGTCAACCCAGTTGGTCCTCGAGCTGCAACTTATGTACCACCCCATGTGAGGAATGGTAATGGTAATGACGCAAGAAATGGCCATCAACGCCATCCTGCTCCACGCCATCCACCTCAAGGTGTTGATGCACAAGGCCCAGCCAATCAGAACCACATCAGGGAGATGATTGAAGACATGATTGGCCCGGCCTACAGGCGAGTAGGCAGGCCATCTTTTCAGAAGCCTTACCCTGAGGAGCATGATAGGATATATCCTCTACCTCGTGGGTACAAGGTCCCTGACTTCACAAGCTTTTCTGGCACCTCTAGCGAGCAGACGACTCTGGAGCACATTGCTCGTTTCACTGTGCAATGTGGAGAAGCCAACTCTGGCTACCACAAGCTTCGCCTGTTTCCTAACTCTGTCACAGGTGCAGCTTTTACTTGGTACATCAACTTACCACCCAACTCAGTAAGAACCTGGGAGAAGATGGAAAGATTGTTCCACACACAGTTCTATAGAACTGAGCCTGAGGTTTCCATGGCAGACTTGTCACGCCTCTACCAAAGAAAAGGGGAGTCAGCTGAGGAATACTTAGCTCGTTTCAAGAAGCTAAGGAATAGGTGTCGCAGCACCTCTCCATGAGATAGAGTTTGTGCGCCTAGCTCAGAATGGGCTTGACATAGAACTTCGAAAGAAGTTCGAAGGAGTTGATTTCAGAGACTTCTTCGA
>AWUE01019495.1:0-16089 GCA_001974825.2 Corchorus olitorius
TCCAATGAGCTTGAAACCTTCTCCAATGAGCTTGGAACCTTCTCCAATGAGCTTGGAACTTGCTCCAATGATCTCCTAGCATCTTCAAGACCATGATGAGTCCTTGGCGCATCATCCCCTCTCCCTTGAAAAGGATTTGTTCTCAAATCTGCATCATTATCAAACAAGGATAAGCCCGAGACATTAAAAGTAGCACTTACATTACCATATTCACTAGGAAGATCTAGCTTGTATGCATTGTTGTTGATCCTCTCCAAAACTTGGAATGGACCATCTCCACGGGGTAAGAGCTTAGACTTCCTCTTCTCAGGGAACCCTTCCTTCCTTAGATGCAACCAAACCCAATCTCCAAGTTCAAAGATGACCTCTTTGCGTCCATTGTTAGCATTCTTCATGTAGTGTTGTGTTTTCTTCTCAATTTGAGCTCTAACCTTTGTATGAAGATCCCTAACAAAATCTGCCTTGCGTTGCCCATCCATGTCAACTTGCACACTCAAAGGTAAACTCAACATATCCAATGGGGTTAAAGGATTAAAGCCATACACACATTCAAAAGGTGAAAATCCAGTTGTACTATGTATGCTTCTATTGTATGCAAATTCAACATGAGGCAAACAATCTTCCCAAGTTCTTAAAGTCTTTTTAATCAATGCTCTAAGTAAGGTAGACAAAGTCCTATTAACTACTTCAGTTTGACCATCAGTTTGAGGGTGACAAGTAGTTGAAAATAACAACTTAGTACCTAACTTAGCCCACAAAGTTCTCCAAAAGTGACTTAAGAACTTAGCATCTCTATCACTCACAATCGTCCTAGGCATTCCATGTAGTCTAACAATCTCTTTTAAGAACAAATTAGCTACATTAATGGCATCATCAGTTTTAGTGCATGCAATAAAGTCCATCTTAGAAAACCTATCAACAACCACAAAGATAGAATCTTTACCTTTCCTAGTACGAGGTAAGCCTAATACAAATTCCATGCTAATATGAGTCCATGGTACATGAGGAATAGGCAAAGGAGTATACAATCCATTAGGTTTAGATGTAGATTTAGCTTGTAAACAAGTAATGCAACTAGAAACATGCTTTCCTACATCATATCGCATCTTAGGCCAAAAGAAGTGTTCATGCAAAATCTCATATGTTCTATCAACACCAAAGTGACCCATTAAACCTCCCTCATGTGATTCCCTCACAAGCACAAAACACCAAGAACAAGTAGGTATGCACAATCTAGATTCTTTAAACAAAAATCCATCATGCTTATAATACTTTCCAAATCCAGAATTTTCACTTGCTTTAAACACATCACTAAAGTAAGCATCACTAGCATATAATTCCTTAATAAACTCAAATCCAAGAAACTTAAAATCAAGCATGGAAAGTAAAACATACCTCCTTGATAAAGCATCGGCTACAACATTCTCCTTACCTTTCTTGTAGTGCACCACATATGGAAAGGATTCAATGAACTTGTATCGCACACCATATGGATTGAGTTCAATTTCTCTAATGGGTGACAATCCACTAAGAATTTCCTCACAAAAGTAAGCTACAAACTTCCCTCCTTGTATCAAAACAAGTCTAATTCCTACAAAATCACTCAAAAAAGACACAATATTGCTTGGAATATCTCCAGCCAAGTTGTTAGTACCCATTAGAGTATTTCGAAACAAAGGTAAGAACAAAACAGAATTCTCATGCAACGCACTCTTAATCTCACTTTTAGCTAACATACACTCTTTAACAACTTTTCTAGAAGTCTCTTTTCTTTCACCCCAAACAGTCCTATTTTCAATGCTATGATCAAACAAAACAGATTTGTTTTCATCACAATATAGCATCCAAAACATAATTTGTTTCATCATAAACAACACTCAAATTAGTTTTAAAATCATCACTAACAACATCTAAATTTGCAACTAGGGCTGTTTTATCATCAAAACAATCAACAATATTATTAGGTTCGGACTTACTCTTTTCTTTAGCCCTAAATTCATCATCCAATTTAGCAAAATCATCTCTCACTTTAATTTGATCTTTTAAAGCTTCTTGAAGTGATAAAGGAATTAGAGTAAAAGCCCGCTTACCATGCATAAAAGAGTACATGTTTGTCTCAACATCATGCTTCACCTTGTTGTCAAATTGCCAAGGTCTCCCAAGCAACACATCACATGCTCGCATTTGTAGCACATCAGACAAGACATCCTCTTTGTACCTGCCCAAAGAAAGAGTAACCAAAACTTGTTTGTTAACCCTAATTTTTTCTCTATCATTGATCCAACTTAAGCTATAGGGTTTAGGATGTTTAGAAGTAGGTAGTTGTAACTCTTTCACCAAATAATCACTAACTAAGTTTTTACAACTATCTCCATCTATAATCACACTACTAAGCTTTCCATTCGCATACATCCTAGTGTGGAACAAATTCTCACTTAGAACATCCCCTTTTACATAGGCACTCAAAGTTCTCCTATCAACCAAACTAACTGGAGCTTGTTGATTTTGAGCTTTAGCCATAGTTTTCATTCTTGCATCCATGGCATCTAATCTTTGCATAAGTGCTTGCATCATGGTATTCAAGTCATTGTTTTGATTTTGATCTCCCATTGTACCTACACACAAAGAAAAGTTAGTAATAAAAATATCTCACTAGTGTGTGTGTGCTTTACCTTTGTTGTGCTCTCGTGTTTGTACTCAACCTATGGATTGGCGATCCACTACTCTCTTAATGATCTCACAAGATTTTGCCTTTTTCTAGCTTCAATAGGCCTAATAAGAGCAAATTGTTAGAGCCTCCTTTCTTCTCGTGACTTACTTGAGGAACATACAATTTAGAGCAATAACTTGAGTGAATCAAAATAAGAGTGTTCTATAAACAATCCAAACAGCCTTTTGTCTCCCAAACTTGCTGCACAAAACACAATTAACAACACAAATTAATCAACTCAATCAATTAGAAACCCTAGTACCACTTAGATCCAATTTAAACCACTTGTATCCAATAGGGCTTCAATTCAAAATTCTGCAAAAAAAAAACTTCAATTCACAGCAAAAGCAACCCAAGAATCTCAAACAAACAATCAATTAGGGTTAGATGCAAACAATTGACTCAATTGCTCAAACAAACCCTAATCCCCAAATTCCCAAATCAAGAACCCTAGTTCTTGGAAAAAATCGATTTCGACACAGATTTTTTTGATTTTTTGAATATTTTTCCCAGAAAGATCTCACTAAAAGAAGTCTAGATCTCAAATTTCAAAGCTTTTCGAGTTCAAATGAAGCCAGAATAAATTTCACAAGTTTCCGGTCAAATTTCTTTTTTTACTTTTTTTTTATTTTTTGATATTTTTCGATTAAACTACAAGGTATGAGGACTCCAAATCTGAATTTTCAAGTTGATTGGAGTTAAGATGAAACCACAATGAATTTTTGAATTTTCAGAATTTTTAGATCTAGAAAATTTGAAAAACTTTGATGGATGAGATGGATGAAAAACTTGATGATAGATGAATAGAAAGATAGATTTACCGATTGAAGATGACAGCCTATGCTCTGATTACCAATTGATATGAATCTAGTTGTTTTAGATTCAAATCTAGCCTTGAAATGATAAGGATGGAAATTAAATCAAGAAGAAGATCAGGGAAGAAGAGAGTAGAAAAACTCCTTCCGAAAGCTTAACTTCAACAATGGTGGAAAATAGCCATGTGAAGAGAATAGGGGAAAATTAGGAATTTTATTGATATATCAAAACTGATTACAAACTCTGTCCTTTCACCTTTTATAGTCTTAAGGAAACTCAGTAATTTCAACAAACGAAAATGGAAATAACAAACAATGCTTAATAGACTCAACAACTCAAAATTGCATAACAATGTTGCTGGCTTTTGCCTCGCAATTCTCGGAGATTCAAATTGATCGAGTCACATGCTCCTCGCATGGGCATCAAAACAGCAATTTCATCAAAACAGCAATAGCTTCTGCGTATTGAGTCAAATTGGCAATATCTCCTGCGTATTAAGTCAACATAAATTCTTCTGCGTATCAATACCCTCCCCTTCAGATAGAACCTTGTCCTCAAGGTGTTGCAGAATTATCAAAGTGTGGATATTTTTTCTGGAGATCATAAGCGAATTCCCAAGTTGAGTCTTCAGGAAATGACCCCTTCCAGTGTACCAGCAGTTGAGTTACAGCTCGATTTTGTCGCTTAACAGTCCTGCGATCCAAAATAGCTAATGGCTCCAACCCCATACTAGCACTATGAACAAGCAGCTGTGAACCCAGACAATGTTTATTACCAAGTTTCAATTTCAACTGAGATACATGGAAAACATGATGTATCTGTGAAGTTGTTGGTAGGGCTAACTTGTAAGCAACCTTTCCCACCCTCTCGAGCACCCTGTATGGACCATAGTACCTTGGGGACAACTTCTGATTCTGTCTATCAGCCAACAATGGCTGCCGATATGGCTGCAAACGCAGGAATACCATATCCCCAACAGCAAATTCTTTATCACTCTGATGCTTATCTGCTTGGTTTTTCATGCGGGCCTGCGCTTCCACTAAGTGATGTTTCAGCAGCTTTTACATCTCCTCTCTGGCTTGCAGGCTTGTATCAACACTTTCCACAACATCTAAAACACTCTTTGCAACTAGGGCTGTTTTATCATCAAAACAATCAACAATTTTAGGTTCAGACTTACTCTTTTCTTTAGCCCTAAATTCATCATCCAATTTAGCAAAATCATCTCTCACTTTAGTTTGATCTTTTAAAGCTTCTTGAAGTGATAAAGGAATTAGAGTAAAAGGTCGCTTACCATGCATAAAAGAGTACTTGTTTGTCTCACCATCATGCTTCACCTTGTTGTCAAATTGCCAAGGTCTCCCAAGCAACATGACAAGCTCGCATTGGTAGCACATCACACAAGACATCCTCTTTGTACCTTCCCAAAGAAAGAGTAACCAAAACTTGTTTGTTAACCCTAATTTCTTCTCTATCATTGATCCAACTTAAGCTATAGGGTTTAGGATTTTTAGAAGTAGGTAGTTGTAACTCTTTCACCAAATAATCACTAACTATGTTTTTACAACTATCTCCATCCATAATCACACTACTAGGCTTTCCATTCGCATACATCCTAGTATGGAACAAATTGTCCCTTTAATCATCCCCTTTTACATAGGCACTCAAAGTTCTCCTATCCACCAAACTAAGTGGAGCTTGTTGATTTTGAGCTTTAGCCATAGTTTCCATTCTTGCATCCATGGCATCTAATCTTTGCATAAGTGCTTGCATCATGGTATTCAAGTCTTTTTTTTATTTTGATCTCCCATTGTACCTACACACAAAGAAAAGTTAGTAATAAATATTCCTCACTAGTGTGTGTGTGCTTTACCTTTGTGGTGCTCTCCTGTTTGCACTCAACCTATGGATTGGCGATCAACTACTCTCTTAATGATCTCACAAGATTATGCCTTTTTCTAGCTTCAATAGGCCTAATAAGAGCAAATTGTTAGAGCCTCCTTTCTTCTCGTGACCTACTTGAGGAACAAACAATTAAGAACAATAACTTGAGTCAATCAAAAGAAAAGTGTTCTTTATACAATCCAAACAGCCTTTTGTCTCCCAAACTTGCTGCACAAAACACAATCAACACAAATCAATCAATTTAATCAAAAGAAAAACCCTAGTACCACTTAGATCCAATTTAGTACCACTTGTATCCAATAGGGCTCCAATTCAAAATTCTGCAAAACAAACTTCAATTCATAGCAAAAGCAACCCAAGAATCTCAAACAAACAATCAATTAGGGTTAATTGCAACCAAATCAATCAATTGCAAAAAGAAAACCTAATCCCCAATAAACCCGGATAAGAACCCTAGATCAAAATTGCGGCAGATACCACATATTTTTTTGATTTTTTCAGTATTTGTCCCAGAAAGATCACACTAAAAGAAGTCTAGATCTCAAATTTCAAAGCTTTCCGAGTTCAAATGAAGCCAGAATAAATTTCACAAGATTCTGGTCGAAATTTTTTTTTTATTTTTTTATTTTTCTAATATTTGTCGATTAAACTAAAAGGTATGAGGACTCCAAATCTAAATTTTCAAGTCGATTGGAGTTAGGATGAAACCACAATGAATTTTTGAATTTTCGGGATTTTTGGATCTTGAAAATTTTGAAAAACTTTGATGAATGAGATGGATGAAAAACTTGATGATAGATGAATAGAAGGATAGATTTACCGATTGAAGATGACAACCTATGCTCTAATTACCAATTGATACGAATCTAGTTGTTTTAGATTCAAATCTAGCCTTGAAAATCTATCAAACTCGACTTGAACTCCTTCAACTTCTAGATGAGTTGATTGATGACCTTCACAAGGTGATTCCTCCTCTTTCGTTGGTCTTAAGTCTTCAATTAGACCTGCAATTGTCAACTCAAGAACAGAAGATTCACAAACAATCAAGTATCACAACTTAATTGTTTGCTAGGACTCTACAAGATTGAAGAACCCTAAGTTTTGCCCAAACTAGAACAAAAAAGCTAAGATAATCAATATGGGTAAAAACCTCAATTTTATTAATCAACTCAACTTATGTTTACAAGAGGGGATTAGTGCCTTTATATAGGCAAGAAGGGGGGGGGGAGTGGGGCGACTCTGATCTAAAATCCTAAACCCTAAGGGTAAAGGAAAAGGCTAGGAAGGAGCTAGGAAAGATCCTACTCCTTATTCTACTAGGAAAAGGAAAATAACAAGTCCTATTAAAACAAGGATTGGACTTAGTCAAACAAGGCCCAATCAAACAAGGCCCAACCCAATGTCATCTAAACTAAATAAATAGCTAATTAAAATAGAATAAAGCCCACAATGGCCAAATTACAACTCCAATGGTCTAATACTCATCGATTTCAAGTATAGTACATAACTTGGAATCGATGGGAATATTCCTTTGGTGATGATCTCCAATGGGCTTCAAATGAACTCCAATGGCCTTGAACTCGTCAAGATGGACTCTAATGAGGCCCAATAATGCTTTCTTGAACCGTTTAGCTCTTGCTCTTGTCATTGGGCCTAATGGCATCTTCAATGGATCAAATGGCATCTTAAGCAATTCTAATGAGCTTGGAACCTTCGCCAATGAGCTTGGAACTTGCTCCAATGAACTCCTAGCATCTTCAAGCCTCCTTGCCGCATGTTCTCATCCTCTCTATGATCTCCATTGAGTTCTTCAAGACCATGATGAGTCCTTGGCGCCTCAATAACCTTTGACAAAACGCCTGTAGTAACCTGTCAAACCCAAGAATCCTCGCAGCTCAGTAACATTCCTTGGTGTTGGCCAATTTACAATAGCCTCAATTTTCTTAGGATCAGTTTCCACTCCATTAACTGTAATAAAATGGCCAAGATACTCCACCTTGTGCTGAGCAAATGAACACTTGTTCTTTTTAGCATATAAAGTATGGTCCTTGAGAAAATCAAAAACAATCTCAAGATGGTTGACATGTTCTTCTATAGTTTTACTGTAAATAAGGATGTCATCAAAGAAAACTAAGATGAATTTCCTGAGATGCTTCCTAAAAACATCATTTATTAAGCCCTGGAATGTGGAAGGGGCATTGGTAAGGCCAAAAGGCATGACCAAGAATTCATAGTGGCCATCATGTGTCTTGAAAGCAGTTTTATCTATATCTGGTGGATACATCCGAATCTGATGGTAACCAGATCTTAGATCAATTTTGGAGAACCAAGCTGCTCCATACAGTTCACCCATCAACTCCTCAATTAAGGGAATGGGATACTTGTCCTTGACAGTGTTCTTATTTAATTCCCTATAATCGATGCACATGCGCCAGGTACCATCCTTTTTCTGAACAAGCACCACAGGAGAAGAAAATGGACTGCAACTAGGTTGTATAACTCCAGATGTTAGCATCTCCTGTACCATCTTCTCAATTACATCCTTTTGTAGAGATGAATGCCTGTAAGGACGCAAACTGATTGCAGTTACTTCTTTGAGTGGAATTTTATGATCATGAGTTCTGTGTGGGGGTAACTCAGTTGGTTCCTCAAAAACCTCACTGTACTTAAGAAGACGAGTTTGTACTGATTCAGGAATTATATCTTGCTCCACCGGCTGCACATGAATGCTATTTAATTCAGCATGAGCAGGACCTTGCACATCAATACAATTGATTTGTATTAATGAGCAATTCCCTCCACCATGAATAACCTTATCCATACTCTTTGCATTGATTGTTTTAAAGTACTTGGTTGTAGTACCACCCCTAAGCACAAACTTCTTCCCATTGACCAAGAATTCCATGCGCAACTCCTTGAAATTCCAATTGATGTCTCCTAGTGTGGCCAGCCACTGGACTCTCAGAACCATGTCACAGCTGCCTAATGGTAAAAGGAGTACATCAGTTTGGAATGTTGATCCCTGCAGAGTCCAAGCCAAATTCTTGCAGGCTGCCATACATGCTAAACTGCTCCCATTAGCCACATCAACTTTCATTGGTTTGACTTGCAGAATTTTACAACCAAGTTTCTTGGCAATACTCACATCAAGAAAATTGTGAGTACTACATGAATCTATTAAGATTTGCAATGGTTTTTTTTCCAACAAAAACAGTGACTCGGATGGTTTTATAGCCTTCTGCAATTGTTCCAGTTAGAGCACAAACTGAGATTCTAGGTGTTTCATCAGTGTCCTCCTCCAATTCTAATTCAGCCTCACCATGTTCAATAGTTTCATCAACTTCTACCATATACAGCTGTTGATCGGTCGTCAGGAATCATAAAAATAATTCCCCACAAAATCCTAACTATAGTAGATAGGGCAAGTAGGGGTTGATCCCACAGAGAAGGGTGTAGACTTTATCCTAAGATACAATCCTTAAAATCTCTCAAAACAAAACACAAAAAACAGAGGTTGAAAGAAAGCAATGAAACAGAAAACAATTATACTAGAAAACAAAGCAAAGTAAATTAAATCTAAGACTATAGCAGATAAGAAAGAAAACAATAATTAAAGCATACTTCTTCTCCAATGGTAGAAAACAATCAAATTGAATATGGGTCCTTGATTTAAAAGATGAATTCAATATTAAATCCTTGATGATAACTGGTCTAGGAAAACCTAACATGCTATTTAGATAAGATTACCGGTTAAAGATTCACCAAGCAACAAAGCATTAAGATCAACTATTTAATTAGTTCTTTTACACATGCTTAACAAATAAAACCATACAACAATCAGATAAAATCCGATTACTGGCATGAGAAACTCATCGAAGCGAGGTTAGTCGTCAACGATTCGCTACCAAACAATCAAACTCGAGGGTTAACTGTACCGCTTGACTTAGCAATAGATCTCTCAAATTATCAATTTATCGGCCTCATAAACCAATAAAAATCAAGGTCATGGAATAAAACAGAGTTTAACATGTTATCTAACAAAAATAAAATACCAAATTATAAGTATAGAAATCTCACCATATCAATCGATTGAATTCACCAAAGGATTAGAAGTATTAAGAATTTAGCTACTCATGGATTTGGAAACATCCATGAGCGGCTTAAGAAAACTTACAAGACTTGAAGGGGGGCAAAATCTCCTCTTGAATAACCTAGGGTTGCCGCCCCTCTCTATGCAAAGAGAGGGTGGCGCACCCTAGCCCTAAAAACTAGAAGAAAAGAAATTATCTACGTGAAAAATATTTGGTGTGTGAAAGTATGTGACGTATGTTATAGGAGGTGCCTATTTATAGTGGAAATAACCCTAGCAATTCAAATCCTAACTTGGAAAGGGGTCTAAGTCGATTTAGGGATCTAACTTAGAGTCCAAGTTAGATTAAAAGTCATCCTAGAGTAGAATCCAAGTTAAAATAGGATCCTGAATTTTTGCTGAATTCGTGCAGAAACTTCAATGGCATTTTCGGGCTTGAAAACGGCATAACTGGGTCTTGGACTTCAAAGAAAAGTTGTAGATCTCCGAGTTAGCTTTCCAACGAGTACTCATGGGCTTCAATCGGAGATCTGAGCAGAAATTTATGATTTTTCTACCAAAACTGCGCCTGAATCCTAATCCTGTTAGGACTAGAATCGGGAATCTACGGGATTTGGATATTTCCTTGGATTTAGGAGTCATTAATTGAGATTTTAATTCCAATTAATATATTATATGGGCTGAGTATTTTCCCATATAAATTATCCATAAATACCAAAGCTTAAGGGTTTATCCATGGCTTGTCTTCAATTAAAGCTCCAATCTTCAATTATTCCTCTTGAAATAAATCTTCAAAGTCTTCAAATCTCCAAATAAGTCTTCAATGAGTCTACAAACACGAACTTCGAATCTCCAAATCTATGCTTAAAATTGCTTTGCTCAAATCTGTGTAAAAAGTCATCAAAATAGCTCCAAAAATAGTGAAAAATAACAATTTATCAATTTCACATCACTTAAAGACTAAAAACACAAATATTAACAAAATAGCATATATTTAAGTATAAATGGATCTAAAATCATAGTAAAATAAACATAAAAATAGGGTCTAATTTAGCTCGATCATAATTTCCCCCACACTAAATCTTTGCTAGTCCCTAGCAAACTAATGCATAAAAACTAAGAAAACAAAAACAAAGACTAATGCAAATAAAGATTCCACTTTCGTAGGTGTACGGCGGCACTTAGCACGTGACGCAAGCCATTTAAACCTGAGACTGATAGAGGTACTCAGGAGGTGTTTTGTCACCTGAGGGTACACTTAACTAGGACGATACCCACAAACATGTTTAGACTGACTCGATAGACTCATGGTTAGTATGAAAAACAGAACAAATTTTATACAAATCTATGTTTAAATCCATTCTTTTCAAAAATAAAATTTTAATACATACACATATCAATGATTAATGCAATCATGAAATCAAAATAACAAAGAATAATAAGAGCACTTAATTCAAAAGATCAAGAAATAGCAAGCATCTTTATTCTTATGTAACCATAATCAAAGTAGTTCTAATCACTTACCATTCATCACATCCTATAACTACTTCTTTCCATAAGCTTACGTCTTCATCTTTATCTCCATTACTCAAAGGATCGCATATCATGGATACAAATCAAGGATTTTCGTGTGGGTTATAATAGATTTTTAAAGGGTAATTGATTTTTAGAAAATTGAGGTTACTAACCTCGAGGTGTTCATGATTTGGGGTTACTAACTCCCATTTCTGAGGCTACTAGCACTCTAGAAGGACTCCTTCTATTTTTTTTCAGAGGGACAATATTTCTGCAATTCCATGCCTCTTATCCTCTTTCCAAGGGTTACTAACTCCTTTTGTTAGAGAAAAGAGTGACAACAATGGATTATAATTTTTTTTTAAAGTATGCAGAAATACCTCTTCTCCTCTTGCATGAAAGCACTTCTTTTTGAAAACAATTTTTTTTAACTACCCTTTTATATAAGTAGTCCCCCACACTTGTTCTTGACATATCCATAACATACTTTCATAATTGTAATTTCAATAAAAATTAAACACAAGTTCTAGAAATATATAATCATAGAAGAAATAAACAATAAGATCATATCACAAAACTCTAATTATACCTAATTCTAAGAAATAAGAATACATGCTAAAAATCAATCAATCAAATAAAGCATTCTTAAAAATTCTAAGCATTCATCAATCATAATCAAATCAATCAATTAATATATGCATGAAAAATTCAAAATTGTGCAAAATTTTCGAAAAATTTCATGGATTTCTATGCATGCAGACTCTTTATTAGACTCTCTCCCCCACACTTAGAAGACACATTGTCCTCAATGTGAACGCACATGTGTGTGTTGTGTCCCTCATAAGTGTGATGACTAAGTAGATGAGTTAATGAAATACTTGACTCACAAAGAAAGTGTCGACCCAATCAAGCAATTCAAAGCATTGATCATGGCAATAATAGCATAAGTCATTATAAAGATCTAAATCAAAGCATAGAAAACATAGAAAAGAAATACAAACAATTAATTCAAATCAAGAAATAGGCAATCAATCAAAGCAATAATCAATCAAAGCATGCAAAGAAAAAGTAAATGGAGAAGAGTTTAAGAAAGCTTCTCTATTTATGTGGCACGGGTTAGAGGTGGCATGGCTTGGATGGCCGGTGGCGGCTCGGTGTTTGCGCGGGCTACCATGGTAATGACCGGTCCTGGCCAAGCATGGCACGCAAGTGGAGCAGATGAGACAGGTTGTGTCGTGCGGCTGGTGCGGCAGTGGCCGAGCCATAGCCGGGTATGGCGCGCGGGTAGCCAGGCCATGGCCGGCCTAGCATGTTTTGCGGCTCGGCATGGCCGGTCCTGACCAGGCCTCATGTATAGATGGCCGGGCCATAGCTGGGCATTAGCCGGCCAAGCTAGTTAGGTTGGCTCGATCATAATTGACTTCCATCCTTTGCTCCTCTCCTTTGGGCTTTCATTCGGTTTCCTTTGCAAATGTTCAAAAAGCTCCAATTGTTCGACTTGTTTCCTTAATTTGAAATCCTAAAAAGAAAAGAAAACAAAACTAAAAAGAAAATTAACATGTTAGTAAATTCTTGGGTTGCCTCCCAAGCAGCGCCTTTCTTTAATGTCTTTGGCTAGACCTTCCTTCATCTCCCTTTATTAGGCTGGATTATACCACTTCAAAGCATAAAGCAAATATGATGAGATTGGAAGAATATGAGCACAAAAATCTGAAGGTAAAAAGAAGAGATAAGGAGAGAAATCACCAATTTTGCTAAGAGCAACTCCATGAATAGCTAGGAATGACAATGCCATCTTTGTTGCCGTGAGAGGTTGATGCAATGGATGCTTCTGGCATTCTTGATTAGCATTGTTCTCGTCTCGCCTTTGGAAAGTATCCTCGTCTTGGAAAATTTTCTTTTCCTCCAGAAAGAATTGATCCATAGGTGTCCAATCCTCATATTTGATCTCTCCAAAGCTCCCATGTTCAAGAAAATTGTTCATTCCCAAGAAATCTTGATCTTCATGTTCCAAGAGTTGGTTATCAACAAGATTCAGCACACTTGTTTCGTTCAACTCAAGGTGTCCAAGTTGTTCATCATCTAGTGGCTCATCTTCTGGTTTGGCACAGCTTGGAGGAGAAGGTGGAGGGATGTCCATCTTGATATCTTCTTTTGGTACTTCTGATTCGTTTTGTGCAATCTTGGAATCCTCCGTTGGTAGAGCAGGGATGTAGACTTCGCATGGTTCAGGTTCCTTCCATGATGATGTTGCCTCGATCTCTTCTTTGGAAACTTCTTTAATTGCAGCAATCAAAGGGATGTTTACCTTCTCCTTCTTTTGAAGTGAATTATCTTGGCTTTCTTCACTACATGTCTTTCTTTGCGGCACAAACCTTTGAGGAAACAGTGGTGGACCGTAAATAGTCTCCATCTTCTTGATTTAGGTCGAAAGGCTCTTGGCGATGAAGTGGATTGTCTCTTCTTGGGTTCGGCTGGAATCTTCTCTTCTCTGGACTCTTGAATGTTGGATACAGCAAACTAGTGGTGGTTCAGCAGAAAAAGCAGGTTGATCGAGTCGTTGAGCAATCACAAGATAAATCCCCACAAAACTTAACTAAATAGCTAGGGTAAGTAGGGGTCGAATCCACAGAGAGAGAAGATAATTTCCTTACTAATTTATTGTGTTCTAAATAAGAAGAAGTTTGAAAGTTGAGATCAAGTAGTCTAAATTAATATTAACAAAACAAACTAGAAGCAAAATAAATCAAGTAACAAACTATATAAGACAAGTTTCCAATATAGAATTAATTTCACTCTTGACTAGATTGATATGGATCATTGACACAAATCATGAATTTGATATTAATTGCCAATCAATTAAGCATCATAAATTACTCCAAAGTAGTATATATCCTAAGACGTAGGCTTCAACTTTCCTTAGAATAAAATAATCTCCCTAATATCTTAAACAACTCTACTTGAATAATTGGTATAGGAGAGGAATACTCAACCCTCCAACATGCTAATAAAATCAATCCGCATCTCGCAAAAACCAATTTCTATTGTTTCTAATCAAGCATCCCCCTGGGAAGAATCATAGAGCAAGCATTAAGATCTATTTTTCCGCATGCATGATAAATCAATACCAAACTCATCTACATCTATTACCATCTCAGCCTATAGATTTCAACAAGGTTTGATAATCCCATTGAACCTAGGACTCCTAGAATTAACAATTGTTACTTGGACCAATATTAGCTTGACTCAACCCAACTTGAATCTAACAATAGCATTCATAAATCTCAAGATAAGTAGGCCTCCAAATCAATCAAAATATGAACACATAAGATGAAGTATAGGGATAAGAAACATATTCAAATAGAAAATCAAATTATAAAGAACAAAAGTCTCCCCATAAATAATAAGTCAAGAGATCAATAAGATCCTACATTGAAGAATAAAAGATTAGCTACTCATGAATTGAGTAGCCATCAAAAGAAAAAGGAATAGAAAAACCTAGAAGCTGGCCGGCGGCTCTTCTTGCTCTCCAAATTCGTCCAACCCCCCTTTCTAGAGAGAAAAGATGTCTATTTATACTAGAGACTTAGGGCAAACTTAACCTAGGACAAAATAGACTTTTAAGCTCATTAAACCCTCTCCAATTGAGTGGAATTTCGTCCTCAAGGTCTGGGCTATCTCCAAATACCGAAATTAGGTTAATCATATCAATTTGGGCTTGAATTCATGGGCTTTTCTAGGTCCAGCACGTCTGCAGAAACTTCAGGGGCATTTTCGTCCATGATAACGGCAAAACTGGGTCTCGACCAAAGCACGAAAGTTGTAGCTCTCGGAGTTAGCTTTCAAACGCATATTCATACGCCTCATTTGGTGTTCTGGATCAAAAGTTATGGCTGTTTTCCCAAACTGACTCCAAATCTGGAAAAAAAGGAAGAAGCTTCTGCATGAAGACACCCACAAGTGGCTGGTGGCGCGTGCTGACAAAGGCCCCGACTCGCGCTGGGCGCCCACCTGGTTGGCCTGAGCACCCAGGTCTTAAGCCTGATCACCCATGTCCTCCTGATGGCTCGACATGTCTTCTTGCAACTTGAATTCTTCTTACTCCTTTGCTTTGGAACTTTGTAGCTTTCAACTTTATGACTTCAATTGGCATAAAATTGACTCCATAGATTCTTCATTCACGAACACGAGATCTCCAATTTCTTCCAAGAAAATCCATGAAAAACCTTTGTGCTAAAAATCGACCAAAATAGCTCCAAAAAGTGCCTAAATTAACATATTTGCATATTCTACCTCTTCAACGCCTACAATCACAAATGTAAGCATTATAGGGTAAAATCTAACACAAATACATTCAAAAGCATAGGAAAATGACCATAAAAACATGCATCATTTTGGTCTGATCATATTTCCCCCACACTTAAGCTTTGCTAGTCCCTAGCAAACTAGTGTACTTCGCTCAAAAGAAAGGTCAAAACAATTTCAATTGCACACACATATCAAGAGACAACCTAATCATGAAATCATGATATCATAGAATAATGAGAATACTCAATTCTAAAAATCAAGAGATAACAAGCATCATCAATCTTAAGTAAGCATAATAAAAGAAATTCAACTCACTTATCATCTTTACTCTTTACATAACTATCACTTACCATAAGCTTGTGTATGCATCTATGTTCCACAGAAAAGTAATATCATGGATATCCATCAAGATATAAAATGGGTTAGAAAGGTGGCTTATTTTTAAGAACCAAGGTTACTAACCTTAGAAGCGTTCATGACTTAGGGGTTACTAACTCCTTTTTTTTTTTAATTCTTTTGAGGTTACTAACACTCATTTTTTCAGAGGGACAATACTTCCGCATTCCATGCCTCTAATCCTCTTCTAAGGTTACTAACCTTTTCTTTTTATTAATTAATAATTAATAATTTTTTTTTTCAAAGAGTGACAACTATGGAAAGATCAGAATGTACCCTCTTCTCCTCTTTCATGAAAAACNCTTCTTTTTTAAAGATTCTAGCTACCCTTGATACCCCCCACACTTTA
>AWUE01019497.1:0-18729 GCA_001974825.2 Corchorus olitorius
ATAAAGTTCTAAGACAGGAGGTGAAGACTACTCCTCCTCATCAGACACCTCAGCTTCTTCTTCTTCAACTTCAGCAAAGGGGTCATCCCCGTTGAACACTTCAAAGTAGTTGGGGATATTTCCTGTCCAAGTAAGAAAAATGCTGTTCAATTGCTCCAATTGGAAGTATTTGGTGCCCATCTCTTCCTCAAGACCAGTGACATCAACCAAGGAGGCGGCAATTTCTTCAATCTGCTTGCACTTATCTATAGTAGCTTGCTCCCTGTCAGTCTTCAGAGTAATGAGTTCACTCTCCACTTTGAACATCTGAGCTTTGAGACTATCTAGAAGTGAGTTGAGAAGTACTTCATGGTCAGTAGGATTGGTCATCTCATGGAACTTCATAATCTCAAGTTCCAACTCTCCTCTGCCAATCAGGTATTCGGCTTTAGTCAAATGAAGTTGGGTGATCGGTCGTTGATCAAATCACAAGATAAATCCCCACAAACCAATAACTAATAGCTAGGGCAAGTAGGGGTCAAATCCCACAGAGAAGGTGGAAACTAATTAAATCCAAATCACATTAAAGAAAGTCTTACCAAAGGGGATTTTTATGGGTTTTTCAAAATAGACAAATTAAACTAAAAAACAATAAAATAGAATTAAACTAAAGATTAAAAAAATAGTTTGAGAAAAACAATTGATTAAAAACATACTTCTTCTCCTTTAGGTAATTATTTTGATCTAATAAATCATGGATCATGGACACAAGACATGAATTTGACTTAAATTGCAATCAATTAAGAATCATAAATTACCCCAAATCGATATATAGCCTAAGACGTAGACATCAATTTTCATTGGAATAAAGTAATCCTCTTAACATCTTAAACAACTCCACTTGAATAATTGGTATAGGAGAGGAATACTCAACCCTCCAACATGCTAATAAGACTTCGTCCGCACCATTGCCAAAACTAATTTCTATTGTTTCTAATCAAGCATCCCCCTCGGGAAGAATCATAGAGCAGAGCATTAAGATCTACTTTTCCGCATGCATGATAAATCAATACCAAACTCATCTACATCTATTTCCAATTCGGCTTATAGATTTCAATAAGGTTTGATAATCCCATTGAACCTAGAATTCCTAGAATTACAGCTGTCACTTGGACCAATATTGACTCAATTCGAGACAACTTAAATCTAACTATAGCATTCATAAATCTCAAGATGAGTTGCGCACCAAATCAATCAAAATATGAACACATAAGATGAAGCATAGGGATAAGAAACATATTCAAACAGAAAAACCAAATTATTAAGAACAAAAGTCTCACCATAGATTCATTGATCAAAAATACCTAAGGAAAAGAAGTATAAGAGTTTACCTACTCATGGATTGTTTCCAATCCATGAGAGGCTGGAAAACATACAAAGAAAATAGGTGGAAAAGAGGGAGGCGGCGGCCTCCTCTTCCAAACCGCAAATCCTAAGTATAAAAGTTGAGAGAATATCTATTCTATGTCTCTAGGGTTTCTAGGATAAGAGGGTATATATAGGGGCTGCCTAGGGTTTAATTTAGAGTTATAGCTGACTTAAACTAACCCTAGGGACGTTCTGGGTTGTTCTTCATATCTTCAAGCTGACCCAAATAAGTTATATGGGCTTAATTGATCAAAAACGCAAGTCAGGCCCAAAACAGATTCTGTCTGCAGACTTCAGGGGCATTTTCGTCCATGAAAACGTCAGATCTGGGTTTTGACCAAAACATGAAAGTTTTAGCTCTTGGAGTTAGCTTTCCAACGCATCTTCATACGCCTCATTTGGAGCTTTGCATTAAAAGTTATGGCTGTTTTCCCGAACTGTCGCCAAATCTGGAAAGTATTGAAGCAGCTTCAAGAGGAAGTGACATAGAAGTGTCGACGTTGGCTGCTGGGCGCGCGCGGGACAAGGACCCCGACTCCACCTGGGCGCCCACATGGTTGCCTTGAGCACCCATGTGGTTTGCTTGAGAACCCAGGTGGGCAGTGTCACGACTCCAGCTGCGTGCCCACATGGTTTGTCTGAAGACCCATGTGTTTCGCCTGATCACCCAAATGGGCTGTGTCATAGCTCATCACCTTGACATGTCTTTTTGCCTTGAACTTGTCTTTGCTCCTTTGCCTTGAAAACACCAAGCAATCAACTTTATGACTTTGATAAGCATAAAATTGACTCTTCAAGCTCTTCAATCACGAACATGATGGCTCCATTCTTCATCCAAAACTTCCTTGGAAAATATTTGTGTCATAAATCATCCAAAAAGGCTGTATAAAGGTACAAAATTGGTGATTTTGCACTTTTCTTCTTGTCGACACCTATGAACACAATTATAACCAATATAAGGCATAATCAAGCATAAAACACTCAAAAAGCATATGAAAAAGCTAATAAAAAGGTGTATGATTTTGGTCTGATCATTGGGCCAATGCTTTGGAAGTATGGTTGTAGTCATCAGCAAACAACTTGAAGAGAATTGGGAACTCACGCAAAAATTGAACAATATGAGGATCAACCTTAGGGGAGGCACATATGATATCAATTGACCTCAAGATTGAATCCGCATTCTCCTCCATACTAGCACGCTTGGCATTGATGAAAAAGCTCTTGATATCATCAATAGCCGTCTCGAGCTCCAAATTCGAGGGAATGGCTCCCATAACCTCCATCTTGGGAAAATTCAGGAGCGCTGCAACAAGATCCTTAGCAACTACAAAAAAAAATTAAAAAAAATAACAAAGTTGTTAGAATACAATTTTTGTTAATATGTTTGGTGAAAATAAATATTTTTACCACCTTAAAATTATTCCCTAATTTTATTTCTTGGCTAATTATTATGGGCAAAAATAATTATGGTGATATTTTTCAGAAAATAAAAATAATTTTTGGCCATAAAATTACACTAAGGCCGAAAATATCAATGTGCATACCACACAAGTTGTAATTTTTCAACTAAGGTCATGGTATGGTAAAATTCAAGGTTTTTGGGAATTAAAATTAATTTCATCTAAACCTAAATTTCAAATTTTGGCTAAGAACACTAATTTGGCCAAAATTAACTAAGCAAAACCCTAATTCCTGCCGCCCAATTTGTAATTTTTTGCAATTAAGGGCTCGGCATGCTAGGGTTTGCTTAAATTCATCAATTGGGATGTCCACGTGTCAAATTAAACCTAATTTCATGTGCTAAGAACCTGATTTGATGTACATAATTGGCCAAAAATAGCAATTTTGGCCGAAACCCTAAGGATATGGAGAAATTGAGTGCCGCCCAACTTGCAATTTATGCAATTAAGCGCTTGGCACTCTAGGGTTTTAATTTCTAGCTAATTGGGTGGTGCACGTGTGAAATTAAACCTAATTTCATATGTATAGAACCTGATTTCGTGTTGATAATTGGCCAATTTTGTCAATTGAGCCAAAATTAGCAAGAATTTCAACCTAAAACCTAATACTATGCCGCCACTTTATGCAATTAAGGGGCTGCGGCATATTAGGGCACTAAAATTGTAAAAATTAAGGCTCCTATACTTCTAATTAGGACTTAATTTTATGATTAATTCCCTGAATTTTTTGGCTAATTTAATCAATTTGGCCAAAATTCCCAAAATCACATAAACCCTAGGGACTAAATTGAAAAATGCCGCCCAAAATTTAAATCCATCAATTGAGGCCGTGGCATGCTAGGGTTTATCATCCTTGTCCAATTGGGTTTAAGTTGATCAAATCTTAACCTAATTTCATAAGGAAAACACCAATTCCTAGTCCAAATTGGCTTCCTAGACTTAATAGGATTTGTAATCCTAGCCAAATAAGGCCATAAACTTGCGCCTAAGGAAGGAAAATTGAAGGTCGATGAATGCAGCCCCTATGTCGACGTGATCAACATGATTTCATGCCATGGAATCTCAATTTCATGCAGCAACATGTTTACCTAAAGATTTATGGCAAAATTCAAGTCCTAGGCCGAAAACTATATAGTTTTTACTAAGGATTTTTGCCAATTTGATCTCTAAATCAAATTTTTACCTAAAATTACAGCAGCCATATCATACCAAAATCATCATCAAAGTCGACCTAAAACATGGCAATTGAGCTAGGGTTGGCGGCATAAAGGAAATTGATGAACTTAAGTGCAAAAATTAAAAAGTTCATGAACAATTACCTTGATTTTGTGCCGATTTGGGATCAATCACCATAGACTTGAGCTTAGGTCTTGCTTGAGTTGATTGGGAGCTGCCATCATGGGAGTTTGATCCAAATTGCTTGATTCGTGCCAAGGATTTAGAAGCCTCCAAGAACAAGGAGTCGCGGCTTGAATTGCTTGGCATGAGTGATGAGTTTTGGTGATGATTTTTGTTGTTACCTTGATCTTTGGAAGCCATTGAAGCTTGAAAAGATGCTGGAAAATTCGGCTAAGTATGGTACCAAAGAGGGGGTGTCGACGTTGGCTAGAGATAAGAGGAAAAATTTCGGTCCAAGACCAATTTCCTTAAATACAAGCTTAAATTCTTTTAACACAAAGACTTAAGCTTGGGGGGCATTGTTTATACCTCAATTTACAATTGAGGGTAAATTGGTCTTATCATAATCATAATCAAGATGTGTGGTTAGGATTTAATCAAAATTCCTAAAGAAACTAGGTTTCTGCACCACCCTAGTTCAAATTGAATTAGGAAAGTCTTGTAAGTTAATTGTAAGGGCTGAAATTAATTAATTATTAATTAAATAATAATTATTTTTATTGAATAATTATTATTAAAAATCCCATGAGTGCCGCCCCTACCCAGGTAAGTGGCAGAAAGAATCAATCGGAAGCAGTTTCCTTTGATATTGCTGCATGCTAGGGAGGCAAACAGATAAAAAAGGAAAATTACTTGTCATCTGCCCATGAGATGAAAAATACCTCATGGACATACATAGCAAGGCCCAAGTCGTCTCCCATACAGAGGAGAGGCCGCCCTCTGCCCTACAGAGAGATATTGTTCTCTTCCTGCATGAAGGAGGCAGAGAGCTAAAGTTTGACAGCAAGAGAAACATCTATGCACGTGAAAGATGCATGAGATTTTCAACCTCACACCTCCTCCATATATTCGACCAACCATAGTGGAGAAATCGCCTAGCCTTGTCCCCCCCCCCCCCCCCCCGGAGGCGAAATTGCAACTTGTATTTTGTTCAATTAAGGACAAAATAGTAAAATCGACCAATTGAAGAGGCTAGAGGCTGTGATTTCTCCTAAGGAGCATACCATGATGATCCTTGAGCTATGTAGATCATCTTGGTAAAATCTCACCTCATTCTGACATCGGAGTAAAGACTTATGCCCGGTTTTCAGTTAAGGACATTTTTGGGAGTGAAACCAAATTCACCATGATAGAAAGCTCAAATTAACTTGGGATTTTCTCCATGATCTTATGGAGATATTCTAAGCCTACTGGTGAAATTTTGGTTAAATCCAAGATCGTTTGCAACTTTTGCATTCTTTTCAATTAAGGACATATGGCTTTCCCACCCCGGTTTAAGCCATTTTCTTAATTAATTATTTTTTTCATGATTTGAAGAGCTAAATATGGCTAAGTATGAGTAATTTCGTGGCTTCGATGATCAAAGTTCAAATCGTGATGTCAATTGGCCACTACTTAGTCAAATTAACCAAATGCAGCACAAAAGAAGCAGCGAAAGCCTGCTGAAATGTGATAGGCAGAAGGAAAAATTGTTATCAACTACCCAGGAGGCAGATTTCCATCTCCCATCCAAGCAGAGTGGCGCCCTAGCATCTATTTTACCCTCTCCTCAGCAGTTGGAAGCAATCAGAAGGAAGCTTCACTGCATCTTCCTGGAAGCTGTCATCTGCATAGGAGGAGGATTTTGCCTTTCTCAGCAAGGCAAGCCCATTAAATGCTCAAGCCCAAACCGTCCCCTATATAAAGGGAGGCCATTCTCAGGTTTCAGCAGATTCCGCATCTCAGACATTTCTCCCGAGAAATCAAAAACCAGCTCCTGCAACTACAAACTTGCTCCGCGCAAAAAACCAAGCTCCGTGCTTATTTTCTCTCTGGCTCTGCGCCATTTTCACCCAATTCATCACGAGTTCTTCACTCGTTCTTCATATTTTCCTTGATTAGATCTTGTCTCAGGACAATCAAACACTCTTTTAGTGTTTTTCTCTGGTTTCAATCTTGTCTCCGGACATACAAACACTGTACACATGTTCTTCATTCAGAAATAACATATCAATTTGTTATTTTCTTTTCAATTTCAATTGCAATCAAAGCAAATCTCTCAGATCTGATCCAAAAAAGAAGAGGCCCAGTTATGAGAAGCAGTTCGTGTGGATCCAATGATTTAGATGCTCCGGTGTGACTTTGATCCAGTCCGCACAATCGTTCTGATCTTTTAATCTGCTGCTCCGCGCACCAGATCTTGTTTTTACAACCTCTTTGTCAATTTCAGCAAATTGACTGGCACGCCCTTACGCTGTCATAAAGAATTCTCCGCAAAAACTCTAGCAAGAGATTTTTGGTGCAACAGATTCTTATCTCAAGAAAAAAAAAATGCCTAACCCATCATCTTCATATTTAAAGATTGGAAGAAGATATTGGACCCACGGGAAGGAACTAAGATTTCAATTTTTAGAAAAGTTTTAGTCTTTTTTTCCCCGGCCAGAAGAAGAGCTTTAGTCCAATATGTTCATTTTGAATCATTTTGTTATCGTTACATATCTTGGGCTTGAAAGTGTTAGTATGGGGCTTTGGATATGAATTTTTGGGTTTGGGTCCAATCCAGCCCAATAAAGTGTCTTAGCAGTAAAATGATTTCGTCTCATTTTAATTCGAAAAAGCATTTCAGCCTGTAGTTTTTTGCATGGTATGAATGAGCTCTTGGACGAGGACAACGTTGTCAATGCCTTGCCTCCCGGGTATACTTATTTAACAATGCTTGTATTTGGGCGGAAAAAAAAACGATGCATGTATTGCTGTAATGCTTATTAGCAATGTTTTGGCAAAACACATGACCTCTTTTTTCATTCTAAAAGTGCATTACCTAAATTCTACTTCATTTCTAGGTCATTCATCAAAATAAAGCTAATATTCTACTCGATCTCTAGATAATTTATCAAAATAAAGTTAATATTAATTGTTGTTTGAAATGTATGTTGATTATCTAAAAAAACATAGTATGCTTCGGTCATTTTTTAATCTTGATGCAATTGTCAAATTAATAGACTCTGGTAGGTGGAAGAATTTGGCTTCCGCACAAGGAATGCCTAATTTTTGTAGTTAAGGAGCATGTATAGTTGTCGTAGGAAAATTGAATTAGTTGAGAGCATTTGCAGGAGCATATGTAATTTACAAAATGCATCACAAAATGATTGTATTTAGTATTGGCTAACTGTGCTTTTGGAAATGCGGAAATATACTAAACATAAGCAGCTAATAGAAACCTCAATAAAAAGGGAGTTGAATGATAAATAAATAAATAAACTATTTTGTAAAATAAAAGAGGAATAAGGAAATGTTAAATTTAAGTATCAAATAATATAATCAACAAATAAATCCAGATTTACCTCAAAATGTTGCGGTGAGAAGTGAAAGCTCCCCATTTAGGTTATGTCATCCTAAGGCACTGCTAAATTAAATGGAAGGATCTTATCAACATCTACCTAGAAATTTTAGGAAACAGAACGGAGTCCATGTGAAACCAATTCAAAGAAATGTTAGGGAAGAAGAAACCCACCGAAATAGAATTGAAGACGAAAGGAGAACAGAACTGGAATGTCAATAGTTTACCCATGAATCAACCATTATTGTAGATATATTTATAGCACCAATCCTTTGGAATTCCGGCAGAGGAGTTGAACCGTTAAATCCTAATATCCACACATAATTTATAAGTAATTAAACCACACTTAATCATAAATATAAAAATATTAAATTACAAAAAAGGGTAGCAGGAAAGGTAAGGGAGGAAATTCATTGAGGGCCTTTTTAGTCACCCGAAAAATGCAAAAAGACAAAAAAAAGTCAAAAGGAGGCACCACATTAATCCTCATTTGGCCTTTAAATAATTTTCATAGTCACTACAAATAATATTATAAAGAACAATAAGGGGAGGAAGTGAAAATACTCTTTTCATGCTCTAACCCTTTCAAATTAGGCTTTTTCCTACTATTTTGGTTGGGTTAATTGTAATTATGTGTCCTAATTTTTGGGGCTCGGCATTGAAATGAATTTGGTTAATTTACTGCTACTTAGGGTTGGGTCTTTTAATCCACTAATATTTACAGCTGTTAATCAATTGGGCTTACACCTGTTATTGGGCTCAGGTGTCTGTCTCTGCCGTTCTGTTCTCTGTCTTCCATTCTTCTTCTTCGTTCTTCTTATTCTTCCAAGTTCCAACAACAATCACCCCTGCTCTGTCCTGTTGCTTTCTCCTCCTTCTCCTTCTTCATTTCATTTTCATTTACAAGTATTTTTTTTTCATTTTTGCATCTATTTTGATCATTTTTCTTACTTGAATTTTTTTTATTTTATTTCATATCGGTTCGTCTGATTCATCTTCATCAATTCGGGTTCTTCTGCTCTTCCTCCCTTTTTGCATTCGATTCCAGATACTGTTGTTAGTTCCGTAGAGGACAAATTTCATGTCTATGTAATACCTAATTGCATAAATCCAACAAAAGATTTATCATATATATGAATCAATCAAAGAATTTTCAGAATGAAAACATGCATAATATACAGAGTCAATTTCAAAGCATTGAAAACAAATATTATATTAATGAAGGGTGAATCGGCTCCTCCCATGAAGCAAAGTCTCTCACATGGTTCACTTGTGAGTGATTGGTTAACAACCCGGCTGCGCCCACGTGTGAAAGTAACTGTCTTTCACACCCTAAAAATACCCTAGGATTACCCTATTTGGAGGTATAATTTCTGACCCTACTACTTTATAGCACTGAAACCTATTATTCCTTACCTTTAAGGGAATCTGACTTAAGCATCGGCGTGCTAACGCAAGGCATCCCCCTGCCACTCAGGTATTCCTTATCTTGCAGACTACCTTCCTAGGGATCAATGCCCCAGCGTGGTGCCCTAATCCGGAGCTATCTCATTTAGGCATCAACACTCTTCTTGCTGGATTGATCCAAGGTGGGGTTAATTAAACTCGAATATTTTCTGAGCTACTCTTCCATTGTTGCTCATCAGTTCCAGTATAACTTTTAATCTTCATGAAAGTTTGCTAGAAACAAATTTTTGTACTTTGCTTTTACTTTATCAATTATCAATCTTAAGTGTTTCTGTTTTTTTTGTTTTTCCTTTTAAACTGTAAGGTTCTATTTTATGTCCACCCCAGGCAAACGAAAAACCACTTCTTTTTGGTACATATATAAATAGCAACTAACTACTTGTTGGCAATATAAAACATACTAGGTTTGATCTATTGAAAAGGAAATTAAGAATATTTATACAAAAAAGTTTGTAAATAGGTAAACGCCCACAACATCATGTCACAAAATTTAAAAGCATATTTGTTCGTTTGATACCGCAACAAAGAAAAAGAAACATTGTTGAACTCAGGAGTCAGGATTGAACCATCAAAATGAACTCAACCTACCGATCAAAATACCAAACGGCACAATTAAGCTGCAATGGATGGCTTAGAGGCAACAGAGAGCCTAGATCTCTTCTTGGCCAAGCTCTCTCACCTAGCAAGGAGCTTCTGGTACTCAGCAGCATCAGCCTTGGCCTTAATTTGCAACTTTCTTCTTCTTCCCTGCAATCCTGGCACGCGCCCTCTGCAAGGGTGTCAAAGGATATTTTGGGCTTGAAGCTGTTAGTATGGGGCTTTGGATATGAATTTTTGGGTTCGGGGCCAATCCAACCCAATAAAGTGTCTTAGCAGTAAAAAAAATTTCGTCTCATTTTAATTCAAAAAAGCATATACTTATTTTTTTTTTTTTTTTGTGAGGACCAGGGCCAAAGGCCCAACTAGCAGGAAATAAGTCTAGGGTGGCCAACCCCAATACAATCAGCCAAAATGATACTACTTAGCCCATCAGGGGGTGTACATAAAATATGAAGGCCTTTACTTTGATTGCAGCTCCACTTCGCAAGCCAATCGGCCGCCATATTTTTCTCTCTTGGGATGTAAGAAATTTTCCACTGCCAGTCCTCTGAGAGAAATTCCTTGATAGCACTAATGAGTGGAAAAAGGGGATGGTTGATAGAAACTCCCTGCGTGATCGCCTGGATCGAGTTGTTGGAGTCGGACTCAATTTCCAAAAGATCCATGCCCATCTGTCGGGCATGTCTGACACCATGAAAAATAGCCCAAAGTTCTGCACTGTCAATACTACAATTGCCAATATTAAGACCGAAGCCTGTGAGCCATCTTCCTTGTCCATCCCTGAAGATGCCACATGCAGCAGCTATATTCCTCTGTTGATCCCAGCCGTTGTCCGTATTAAGTTTAATCCAAGTAGGAGCTGGCTTGTCCCAGCTATAAAAGATGGTTTTTTTCAGCTTCTCCACATTGCTTTTAAGTTGTATCTCTTTCCATTCCTTCAAAATGCTGGCAATGGTATTCAGTTTTTTCTCAAGAGGGATTGAATGGTTAGAGAAAATTTTGGCATAAGATAAAGCATAAACTAGATAATAAAGATATAAGATAAAGGAAAATTAAAATTAAAGCATAAACTAGATAACTAATCCTAAGATGCATAAAAAAAATAAATCTTAAATCTAAAAACAAGAAATTTAAATCTAAACCTAAATTGGTTTATGAATAGCCTTCTCCAATAAATTGAAGAGGTTATCCAAATTCCCAATTATGTTATTAAAATCATCTCTTAAACTAGTAATCTGCTCACTAATCTCGTTGCATCGAACAAGGAAAGGATGAAGCTCTTCCTCATTCTCCTTTTCTTGGTTAACTTCTTCTTCCTCTTTCTTATCACAAGAAGCATCACTTGACTCAGAGTCTCTTAACTGAAAATTCAAGTATTGTTCTTGTGATTTGATGAATAAAAGAGGAGATAGAGGTGCCTTTATAGAGTTATCAAATCCTATTCCTAAGAGATTTTAATTAGAGTAAAAAGTAAGAAACATACCTGGATTAGGAGTCCATTAACTATTTGAAAAAGGTTGTCATCATCCAGTTGATTAGGATTCACAATCCTATTTGGAGGAGTGCGCATGAGAGGAGGGAAGGTTGCCGCGGCACCAAGGCAACAGCCTTGTGTGCGGACTAAGCGGGGCAGCAGTGGCCTGGCGTGTGGCGCGCGGGGGGCTGCTGGTGCTGCGTGCTGGCGCGGTCCTCGTGCGGCATGGCTCGGTGCTGGAGCGCGGCATGGCTGGGTGAGGTGCCTGGCATGTCCGGCCTTAGCTCGGATGGCTCGATGGTTGCCCGGGTCATGGCCTCGGCATGGCTGGTGCCTGCCTCGGCATGGCTCGGTGATTGTCGGGCTGTGTCCTGGTGTGGGCCGGTCTTCGCGAGGTATGGCTCGGCCTGGCGCGGGGCATGGTCGAGTCATGACCGGGTGCCACCGAGCCATAGCCGGCCATGCGTAGTCATGCATGGTCCGAGGCTTGGTGCTTGGCTCCTAATTTTTTCTTCCAATTAAATGGAAAAAAAATTCTTAAAATCTGCAAAATAAAAATTAAGTTAGAAATTAAAATTATTGGGTTGCCTCCCAACAAGCGCTTGTTTAAAGTCATTAGCTTGACTTCCTCTTTTCTTCAACTTCCCTAAGTTGGAAGATAAACTGGTTCTTCCAAAATAATTTCCTCAATCCATCCTATGGGAAAAGGTTCAAAGAAAGGTTTTAATCTTTGTCCATTAACTTTGAATTGCGTCTTGGTAGTTGGACTATAGATTTCCATCGATCCATTTGGGTATACTCTTTTTATCTCAAAAGGTCCAGACCATCTTGATCTTAGCTTTCCAGGAAAACCTTTTATTTGTCCTACGAACAGTAAAACCTTTTGTCCTTCATGGAATGATCTCCTTAATATCTTCTGGTCATTAAAAGCTTTGGTTTTCTCCTTATAAATCCTTGAATTTTCATAGGCTTCATTCCTAATCTCTTCAAGTTCTTGTAAATGCAGCATCCTTTGAATTCCAGCTTCGTCGAAGTTAAGATTGCATTGTTTCACTGCCCACCAAGCTTTGTGTTCTATCTCCACAGGTAGATGGCATGGTTTTCCAAACACAATTCTGTATGGGGACATACCTAGGGGTGTCTTATAGGCTGTTCGATATGCCCATAGAGCATCTCCTAGTCGCATACTCCAATCTTTTCTCTGAACATTGACTGTTTTCTCCAGAATCAGCTTCACTTGACAGTTAGATATCTCGGCTTGACCATTGGTTTGAGGATGATATGAAGTAGATACCCTATGGCTTACTCCATATTTTTCAACTAAGCCTTGTACAATTTTGTTGCAGAAGTGAGTTCCACGATCACTTATGAGGGCTCTTGGTATGCCAAATCTATGAAGAATGTTATTCTTTATAAATTTAACCACTGTTCTGGCATCGTCCTTTTTAGTAGCAGCTGCTTCAATCCATTTGGAAACATAGTCCACGGCTAAAAGAATGTAATACTTCTTTTCTGATGGAGGGAAAGGTCCCATGAAATCAATTCCCCATACGTCGAAGACTTCAACAACGTATACTGGATTTTGAATCATTTGATTTCTTCTCGAAATACTTCCCACTTTCTGGCAGCGTGGACAAGTCTTACAATATTCATAAGAATCTTGAAAGATTGTAGTCCAATAAAATCCGCAATCCAAGATCTTTCTTGCTGTCTTCTTGTGTCCAAAATGGCATCCGCTTTCGTCAGTATGGCAAAACTTTAGGACTGAATTAATTTCATTATCAGGAATGCATCTTCTCATTACCTGATCAGAACCACATCTCCATAGATATGGGTCATCCCAGAGATAATACTTGGCATCACTGATGATCTTCAATTTATTCCCTTTGCTTGGATCCGGAGGTAGACGTCTAGTGACCAAGAAGTTAACAATGTCTGCATACCATGGAAGTTGAGAAACGGCGAACAAGTCTTCAAAAGGTAGCGATTCATTGATTGTAGTCTCTTCGTTGTTGCTTTCAATTATGCTTAGATGATCGGCTACAACATTTTCTGCTCCTTTCTTGTCCTTGATTTCGATAGCAAATTCTTGAAAGAGCAATAGCCATCGCATAAGCCTAGCCTTTGCATCTTTCTTTGCCATTAGATATCTCAATGCAGCATGATCGGAGTAGATTATCACCTTGGATCCCAGGATGTATGAACGAAACTTCTCCAAGGCAAAGACAACAGCAAGCATCTCTTTCTCCGTGGTGGTGTAGTTCTTCTGAGCAGCATCCAAAGTTCTTGAAGCATAGTAGATAACATGAGGTACCTTGTCTACTCTCTGTCCCAGAACAGCTCCAATGGCAACGTCACTTGCGTCACACATTACTTCGAATGGTAGTTTCCAATCTGGTGGCTTAACAATCGGAGTGGTGGTTAGGGCAGTCTTCAATTTGTCGAATGCTTCTTTGCAGTCATCTCCAAACTCGAACTCTACATCTTTCTGAAGTAGTCTACACATCGGTGCTGAAATCTTTGAGAAACCCTTGATGAATCTTCTGTAGAATCCAGCATGGCCTAAGAATGATCGGATATCCTTGACACATGTTGGGTATGGCAGGTTCTGAACTACATCAACTGTCACACCCCGATCCGGAAGTCGAGCGTGAACAACCGCCGCGTCTCCTTGAACTACGTGTCGCGCGTCACACGTATCCAAGGTATCGCGAAGCGTCGATACCAGATCAAAAACAATAAAACGAGAACATAGTATAAATTTTGGATAAGACAGTTTATAAATCAGAGTAAAAGCGGAATCATCAAAAACCGAAGTAGTAAAAGTATTCTAATAAATCGAAAACCATGCCAAATCCAAGTAGTGAGTTAGTAAACAAGAAACAAGGCACGAGGAATGAAAATGAACATAGACAATGCCAGTGGGACCCGTTATGTAGTGAGAAGTACCTCTAAGAGCAGTGATAACATCCTACGCCACTGACTCGACCGTCCAAGAATGCGTTGAATCCTAACTACCCTGAAAAACACAACAGAATTTGAGGGATGAGTACACGAATGTACCCCGTCAGTGAGCTACCCTCAAAAGAGGACCAGAAGATGGTGGGGTGCACTCATAACCAAATCGGGTAAGAAAACCAAATTATAAAATCATGGTTAACCATAAAACAAGTACATGAAATTGTTTATTATTTTCATAAAACAAATGGGCTGCCAATGAAACCTATCCAGAGTGACCTTGGCCCGAGTCAACCTCCGGAACTGTCAGGGGCATTTTCGTCATCAACAAATAATTAGTAAAAATGTCATTTTTCTTATTTTTCCAACGAGCCCGTTCCCCTGACGTTAGCTTGGGTCCGGTACTGCGTGGTGGCCGCAGCACACCCAATTTAGCTCTCCCATGCACACGCCGAACCGGTAAATAAATAAATATATGGCGTGTCGGGCCTGGAGCTACGAACCATGTGGATCCCAAAACAAAAGTCATGGTCCGTTAAAACAAACACACCAGCGCTGGGTCGCGTCCGAGACGCTCCACCAACAAGTCATACGTACTCCTGGAGCTACGTCCATAAGTCCCTGTATGCTTGAACAAATTCTTTAAAACAAAACTAGGTCATTTATGCACCCAAAACATTTTATAAACCATTTATGTAAAACAGTAATAAAACATTTCCTCAACGGGTTCTCCGTTGAGGATAGCCCACTCACAATTCAGGGGACTCGTATACCCCCAAAGTGAATCCACGGTGAGCCTAACTGGTGTCTCGATTAGCGCCTCGGCCGTCTGATTGAAAAGTGCACCAAGCACAAGAAAACCATTAATATCAAAATCACAAATCAAAGTCATAAATCAGGGTAAAACCAACACAATCAATCAAAACCAGGATAATAAATCAAATCAGTCAAGTAAGATGGAATAAAATTAGAGGAAACACATCACCCAGACCCCATGATCTCACTTACACGATCTTAGCATATCTACAAAAATCTTTCAGGATTGTAGGACGAGTTTCGGATTCAGAATACGTTTTCTAGGGTTCATTTAATCATTTCAAGCCTTTAGGGGCAAAACTGTAATTTAGTCCACTAGGGTAAAATGGTAATTTTAGCCGACCAAGGGCAAAACAGTAATTTTGACATCTTAAAGCCATTACGGCGATCCTCTAACCTTACATGTTCAATTAACGTGATTAGATAAGTCAAATCCTTTTCTAGGGGCAAAGTTGTAATTTATTCATTCGGGGTTAAAATGGTCATTAGCACATATTATAGGTTTCACAACGTACATACAGATATATTGATGTGAGTGATATAGTCAAATTCTCTCAATTCCACCCTTAAAGGTAATTTCATAAATTTGACGACATAAGGGCATAATGGTAATTTTCATTGATCAAGGGTAACATGGTAATTTTACCCAAAAGAACCACTACGGTAGCTTTCCAATTCCGAAAGTGTGATCTAGAAAGCCAATTACTGGTATCACCCTAACAAGGGTAAAAGGGTAAATTTACATATCAAGGGTATTTCGGTAATTTTATCCATTTAGAATACGGTGGTATTACTTACGTGTTATAGTTGCTGACAATAGTCGATCGGATTCGAAACCGCGGCTCAACAGGTTAAATTTATCCACTTATAATACATAAGGGTAATATGGTCATTTTCGCTTCTAGGGGTAAAGTAGTCTTTCTACCGGTTATCGATAATTCCAATACTTTATCCGCTTCATTCTACAATATAAATATAGTCGAAGTCAAAATCGTGGTTTAAGAGGATATACTAGTACAGTTTTACTAATTAAGGATAAAACAGTAATTTATCAACTCGAAGGGTAAAATGGATATTTTATAATTCTATGAATATTACGGAGTAGTACGAGAACTATTCAAATTTATTAACGCAACCGGTGTTGTTGAATTCTTTAATTTCCTCTTTAAAGGGTAATTTTGTAATTTCACAATCTAAGGGCGATTTGGTAATTTTATTCAAGGGTAAAGTAGTAAACAGACTTGTCTATAAATTAAACACAATTTCTTAAAATTCTCCCATTTTTTCCTATTTTCATTCCTTATCTTTAATTTTAAAGAAATTGGGTTTTTAGCATTTGGGCTTAGGCCCATACTTTATTCTTCCTTCCTTCCTTCTTTTTTTTTTTTTCCTCTTGGGCCTGGACCAGCCAGACCCATGGCTGGCTTACCAGGCCAGCGTGTGGCCTGGGCCTGCGTCCTGACTTGGGGCGCGCCTGGCCTCCTGGCCGGCTGTGTTTTCCGGTCGCCGGGAATGTCACCGGAATCTGGAATTTCCAGATTCCGGCAAGGCCAAAATACCCAAAAAAAAATCTTTATTTTATTTCACATTTTCCATTTCTAAACAACAATTTTTACTCTAAAAATCATTTCTAAATAACTTTAATCCCAAACCCAAACAATCATCATCTCTAAAGCAACAATGTAATCAACAATTCCAACAAACTCAATTTCAAGGTTCAAGATCAACTTACCAAACCAATTTCAAAGCTTCCTTCTTGCATTCCTTGCTCTATATGAATTTTTACCAATAAAACCTACTTCCAAATACATCCCAAAACATAACAAAGTTAATATCTATTTTTATCAATCTTGAAATATCAAATTTCTCAAGATGAATTTCTTCTCACCTTGAGTTTGAGTTCCCCTTCAACCGGCCATCAAACTAAATTTTAAAACCATGAGATTGGAGGGTTTGGTGAGGGCTTTTACTTATCTTGCTTGCATGGTGATTTGGGGCTACAATCATTTGGAGATTCTAGAGAGAGAAAGTCTATGTTAAAAAGAGAAAATGTCAACAGAACTTAACTAAGAGAGAGGAAGAAGGTGGAAAACCTTATATTTATAAAGAAATGGCATAATTATTAAGTGGACCCTGCCTTTTGTTAGCTTATTCAATTGGATCCCAAAACTATTCCTTTTTATTAATTTAGCCCTCACTTCATTTTCTTATTTACTAAATTTTAATTTAAAGTACCACATTTATTTTTATGGTATTACATCAACTTTGGCTTTGTCGACTTGCATCCCTTCTTTGGATACTACATGGCCTAGAACGATGCCTTGTTCTGCCATAAAGTGGCACTTCTCGGCATTTAACACCAATTTGGTTTCAACACACCTTTTCAGGATGAGTTCTAGGTTATGAAGGCATTGATTGAAGTTATCTCCATAGACAGTGAAATCGTCCATGAACACTTCCATCTTGTCTCCCACATAATCTTGAAAAATGCTCATCATACATCTTTAAAAAGTTGCAGGTGCATTGCATAAACCAAAAGGCATTCTTGTATAGGCATACGTACCGAATGGGCATGTGAAGGTGGTCTTCTCTTGGTCTTCAAGTGCTATTGGAATCTGGAAGTATCCTGAATATCCATCCAGAAAACAATAGTAGGCTTTGCAGGCTAATCTCTCCAGCATCTGGTCGATGAATGGCAATGGAAAGTGGTCCTTCCTTGTAGCAGAGTTCAGCTTTCTGTAGTCGATGCATACTCTCCATCCATTTTGCAGTCTTTGAGGAACTAGCTCTCCATCTTTGTTTTCCACGACAGTGAATCCAGACTTCTTAGGTACTACTTGAACAGGCCTGACCCATTTACTATCTGATATACCATAAATGAGACCGGCTCCAAGTAATTTAAACACTTCCTCCTTGACGACTTCAGCAAGGTTCGGATTGAGTCTTCTTTGTGGTTGTCTAACAGGAACTGCATCATCTTCAAGTCGAATCCTATGCATGCACACAGTAGGACTTATTCCCTTGATATCAGCAACAGTCCATCCGATGGCTTCCTTGTATTCTTTCAAAACTCTGATGAGTTGTTCTTCTTGTAAATTATTCAATTTACTTGAAATAACAACGGGTAAAGTCTCTTTGTCTCCAAGGAAAGCATATTTCAGGCCTTCAGGTAGTTGTTTGAGCTTGACTTCTGGTGGTTGAATGATAGATGGCAAGGGTGTTGGCGTTGGCTCCAAACTGATGTAGGAAATTGATGCTTTTTCTTCAACAGCAGGTGTCGTCTCCAATTCTCTGATGGTTGCAGCTACATCTTCTGGCGTCAGGATTTCTGCTTCTTTGATTTCTTCTTCATCCAGGCTTTTTGCAAGAACTAGTTCAAGCTCATCTTCACATTGAAGTGACTGAACTTGTTTAGAGCAAGCTTCAATTACATCAATTGCACAAATGGAATGGATTTCGGCAGGAGTTTTCATGGCTTCATTTATATCGAATTCAATGGCTTCACCATCAAATTTCATGCTGAGTTTTCCATCTTTCATGTCAAAATTTGTGCTAGCTGTTGAAAGGAGCGGCCTCCCTAGCAGCAACGGCAGGTGCGGTAGATGAAGATCATCTTCACTCATCTTCATGACATAGAAATCTGCAGGAAAAACAAAGTCTCCTATCTGCACTAAAACATTCTCAACTAAACCTTCAGGTTTAATGTTAGTTCTATCAGCAAATTGCACAGTAAGATCAGTTTCAGTCATATGTTCTATTTTCAATTGGGAATAGATAGAAAAAGGCATTATATTAATTGAAGATCCAAACTCACACATAGCTCTTTCTAT
>AWUE01019498.1:0-18444 GCA_001974825.2 Corchorus olitorius
CTACTTATATAAAAGGGTAGTTAAAAAAAATCTTTTTCAAAAAGAAGTGCTTTCATGCAAGAGGAGAAGAGGTATTTCTGCATACTTTATAAAAAATTTTTAATCCATTGTTGTCACTCTTTTCTTTAACAAAAGGAGTTAGTAACCCTTGGAAAGAGGATAAGAGGCATGGAATTGCAGAAATATTGTCCCTCTGAAAAAAATAAAAAGAAGGAGTCCTTCTAGAGTGCTAGTAGCCTCAAAAATGGGAGTTAGTAACCCCAAATCATGAACACTTCGAGGTTAGTAACCTCTAATTTTACTAAAAAAAACAATTACCCTTTAAAATCTATTATAACCCACACGTAACCCTTGATTTGTATCTGTGATATGCATTCATTTGAGTAATGGAGATAAAGATGAAGACATAAGCTTATGGAAAGAAGTAGTTATAGGATGTGATGAATGGTAAGTGATTAGAACTACCTTAATTATGGTTACTTAAGAATAAAGATGCTTGTTATCTATTGATCTTTTGAATTTAGTGCTCTTATGATTCTTTGTTATTTTGATTTCATAATTATGTTGATCCTTGATATGTGTATGCATTCAAAGTTTTTGAAGAGTTTAAATTAAAATTGAATTTTGATTTGCATTAGTTTAGGATTATAGAGTCTCTTAGGTGCTCAAGTTTAGTAAGTTCATAGTTTTCTACACTAGTTTGCTAGGACTAGCAAAGATTTAGTGTGGGGGAATATGATTGAGCCAAATTGACCCTATTTTTATACCTATTTTACTATATTTTTAGACCCATTTATGCTTAATTATATGCTATTTTATTAATATTTGTGTTTTTAGTCTTTAAGTGATGTGAAAATGAGAAATTGTTATTTTTCACTATTTTTGGAGCTATTTCGATGACTTTTTACACAGATTTGAGCAAAGCAATTTTGAGCATAGATTTGGAGATGCGAAGTTCGTGTTTGAAGATCATTTGAAGATAAATTGGAGACTTGAAGACCATTGAAGATTTTGATGCCGTTTTCAAGAGGAAGAATTGAAGAATTGGAGTTTTAATTGAAGACAAGTTATGAAGAAGCCCTCAAACTTTGGTATTTATGGATAATTTATATGGGAAGATACTCAACCCATATAAAATATTAATTGGAATTAAAATCTCAATTAATGACTCCTAAATCCAAGGAAACACCAAAATCCCGTAGATTCCCGATTCTAGTCCTAACAGGATTAGGATTCAGGAGCAGTTTTGGTAGAAAATTCATAACTTTCTGCTCAGACCTCCGTTTGAAGCCCATGAGTACTCGTTGGAAAGCTAACTCCAAGATCTACAACTTTCCTTTGAAGTCCAAGACCCAGTTTGCCGTTTTCAAGTCCGAAAATGCCGTTGAAGTTTCTGCACGAATTCAGCAAAATTTCAGGATCCTATTTTAACTTGGATTCTACTCTAAGATGACTTTTAATCCAACTTGGACTCCAAGTTAGACCCTAAAACCGGCCTAGACTCCTTTCCAAGTTAGGATTGGAATCTTAGGGTTAGTTCCACTATAAATAGGCACCTCCTATATCACAAATCACACACCAATTCACATAATTCTCTTTAGATTTATTTTAAAGTTTTTAGGCAAAGGGTGCCGCCACCCTCTCTAGCTATAGGGTGGTGCGGCATACCTAGGTTTTTGTCAAGGAGATTTCGCCCCTTCTAGTTCTGTAAGTTATTTTCCCGAATCCATGAGTAGCTAAATTCTTAATACTTCTGATCCTTTGGTGAATTCAATCAATTAAATATGGTGAGATTTCTGTTCTTATAATTTGGTATTTTATTCTTGATAGATAGCATGTTAAACTTTGTTATAATTCTACAATCTTGATCTTTATTGATTTATGTGGCCAGTAAAGAGGTAATTTGAGAGATTGTTGGCTAGATCAAATAGCGGATTGACGTTCATGTTTGATTGTATGTAGCAAGTTAGCTGCGCTTGACGGCGGGTTAATTGGGTTTGCATGCCAGTGATCAGATTTATCTGGTTGTTGTATGGTTTTATTTATTAAGCATGTGTGAAAGAATTAATAAAACTTAATGCTTTGAATCCTAGCAAATCTTTAAGGGTTTGCGGCTAATTGATTAGTTAGGAGGAAAAAGGGGTAAGTTAAGGCTTGACGGCTAATCTTACCTAAATAGCATGTTAGGGTTTTCCCTAGGTCAGTTATCATCTTGAATTTAATATTGAATTTATCTTTTAAATCAAGGACCCATAATTAATTTGATTGTTTTCTACCATTGGTGAAGAAGTATATCCTTAATTATTGTTTTCTTTCTTATCTGCTATAGACTTAGATTTAATTTACTTTGTTTTGTTTTCCAGTTTAATTGTTTTCTGTTTAATTGTTTTCTATCAACCTCTGTTTTCTGTGTTGTTTTTGAGAGATTTTAAGGACTAAATTTTCGGATAAAATCTATCACCCTTCTCTGTGGGATCGACCCCTACTTGCCCTATCTACTTAGTTAGGAGTCTGTTGGGATTTTATTTTTATGATTGTTAACGACCGATCAGTGCTTCATTGAGTGCAGTCTCTTCATTGTTGCCTTCAATTCTGCTTAGATGATCAGCTACAACGTTCTCTGCTCCTTTCTTGTCCTTGATTTCGATATCATATTCTTGAAAGAGCAATAGCCATCGCATAAGCCTAGCTTTTGCATCTTTCTTTGTCATTAGATATCTTAATGCAGCATGATCAGAAAAGATTATCACCTTAGACCCCAGGATGTACGATCGGAACTTTTCCAAAGCAAAGACAACAGCAAGCATTTCTTTCTCCGTGGTGGTGTAGTTTTTCTGAGCAGTGTCCATAGTTCTTGAAGCATAGTAGATAACATGAGGTACCTTATCTACTCTTTGGCCTAGAACAGCTCCAATGGCGACGTCACTTGCATCACACATGATCTCGAACGGTAGTTTCCAATCTGGTGGCTTCACAATTGGAGTGGTGGTGAGGGCAGTCTTCAATTTGTCGAATGCTTCTTTATAGTCATCTCCAAACTCGAACTCTACATGTTTCTGATGTAATCTACACATTGGTGTTGAAATCTTTGAGAAATCTTTGATGAATCTTCTGTAGAACCCAACATGGCCCAAGAATGATCGGATATCCTTTACACATGTTGGATAAGGCAGATTTTGAACAACATCAACTTTGGCTTTGTCGACTTGCATCCCTTCTTTGGACACAACGTCGCCTTAAACAATGCATTGTTCTACCATGAAGTGGCACTTTTCGGCATTCAATACCAATTTGGTTTCAACACATCTTTTCAAGATAAGTTCTAGATTATGGAGGCATTGATTGAATTTATCTCCATAGACAGTGAAGTCGTCCATGAATACTTCCATCTTATCTCCCACATAATCTTGAAAGATGCACATCATACACCTTTGAAAAGTCACAGGTGCATTGCATAAACCAAAAGGCATTCTTGTATAGGCATACGTACCGAAAGGGCATGTAAAGGTGGTCTTCTCTTGGTCTTCAGGTGCAATTGGAATCTGCAAGTATCCTGAATACCCATCCAGAAAACAATAGTAGGCTTTGCATGCTAACCTTTCCAACATCTAGTCGATGAATGGCAGTGGAAAGTGATCCTTCTTTGTAGCAGAGTTTAGCTTTCTGTATTCGATGCATACTCTCCATCCATTTTGCAGTCTTTGAGGAACTAATTCTCCATCCTTGTTTTCCACGACGGTGAATCCAGACTTCTTGGGAACTACTTGGACAGGGCTGACCCATTTACTGTCTGATATGGCATAAATGAGACCAGCTCCAAGTAATTTGAGCACTTCTTCCTTGACGGCTTCAGCAAGGTTGGGGTTGAGTCTTCTTTGTGGCTGTCAAACAGGCGTTGCATCTTCTTCAAGTCGAATCCTATGCATGCATATAGTAGGACTTATTCCCTTGATATCAGCTACAGTCCATCCAATGGCTTCCTTGTATTCCTTCAAAACTCTGATGAGTTGTTCTTCTTGTAAGTTATTCAATTTACTTGAAATAACAACGGGTAGAGTCTCTTTGTTTCCAAGGAAAACATAATTCAGGCCTTCAGGTAGTTGTTTCAGCTTGACTTCAGGTGGTTGAACGATGGATGGTGGGGGCGTTGGCGTTGGCTCCAAACTGATATAGGCGACTGATGCTTTTTCTTCAACAACAAGTGAAGTTTCCAATTCTCTGATGGTTTCAGCTACGTCTTCTGGCGTCAGGATTTCTGCTTCGTTGATTTCTTCTTCATCCAGGCTCTTTGCAAGAACTAGTTCAAGTTCATCTTCATATTGAAGTGATTGAACTTGTTCAGAGCAAACTTCAATTGCATCAATTGCATAAATAGAATAGATTTCAGCAGGAGTTTTCATGGCTTCATTTATATCAAATTCAATAACTTCACCATCAAATTCCATGCTGAGTTTTCCATCTTTCATGTCAAAATTCGTGCTGGCTGTTGAAAGAAAGGGTCTTCCTAGCAGCAACGGCAAGTGAGGTAGATGAAGAACATCTTCACTCGTCTTCAGGACATAGAAATCTGCAGGAAAAACCAAATCTTCTATCTGCACTAAAACCTTCTCAACTAAACCTTCAGGTTCAATGTTAGTTCTATCAGCAAATTGCACAGTAAGATCAGTTTCAGTCATATGTTCTATTTTTAATTGGGAGTAGATAGAAAAAGGCATGATATTAATTGAAGATCCAAATTCACACATAGCCTTTTCTATCTTTTCTTTTCCAATTTTACAAGGAATAGAAAAGGATCCTAAATCTTTACTTTTATGATGCAATTTTCTCTGATAAACAGCAGATATATTCTCATTCATGCAGGCATATTTTTCAGAAAAATTTATTTTAGCAGTGCATAGATCTTTGACAAAAGAAGCGTACCTGGGAACTCTTACAACTTCAACAAGCAAAGGGATATTTACCTCTAATTTCGAAGTGAATTGAGTTGTTGTGCAAACCTTTGAGGAAACGGTGGTGGACCGTAAGTGGTTTCCATCTTCTTCATCCCTTCGAATCTTGAATTAGGTTGAGAAGCTCTTGGTGATGAAGTAGGTTGTTCCTTCTTGGGTTCGGCTGGAGTCTCCTCGTCTCTGGTCACTTGAATATTAGGTACAACAACTGGTGGTGTTTCGGCAGAGAAAGCAGGTGCTGGAGGTAGTGAAATCGCAGGTGGGAATGGAATATCAGATAATTCCATATCTTGTGCTTGCCACGGTTGAATTTCCTCCATAGACTTGATTCCGTATCCTCTTGTATTTTCATTCACATGTCTTTGTGGTACATATGAAAGATTTTGGATAGAGGCTTGCTGGATACTTATGAAGTTGGTGAACATCTTTGCTAGATTTCTGCATTGAGCAGTTAACTCCTTCAACTCCTTGCGAATTTCTAATATCTCTGATTCCTTTGTTGTGTCAGCTTCATTGGTTGTGCTGAATTCGTGAATGTTCTCGGTCATGGTATTGAGCAACTTCCTTGCTCTTCAGGTGTCTTGAGTATAAAGCTTCCTCCACTTTCAGAATCAATATATGTTCGATCTTCACAGAGAAGCCCATCATAAAAATTCTGAATTAGAAGTGCTTCACTCAAATTGTGATAGGGGCAACTTGCACAAATCTCGTTGTATCTTTCCCAGTATTGATGCCACTTCTCATCAGGTGATTGTTGACAAGAGTTGATTTGTTTTCTGACAACAACTTGCTTTTTTTTCTGGAAAGTACTTGTGTCGAAACGCTCGGGTCCGGGGAACCCTACCGAGACGACGTTGGAAAATGCAGTCGCCACTAATCTTTTTTAAGGTGTGATTAGCCACCTAAAGGTCACTTAAGCTAAGTAAAGTCCATGGCTCTGCAATGGACCCACTAAACCTAAGGTCCAGTCTTTGTAACCTAAATCTAGGTTCGGGAGTCGATTATGCCCAGGGAAGGATCAGCACCCCTGGAGCGCCCGTCAAGTGACGGTACCTCTTAATCTAACTAGATCTAATGGGTCGAAAAGAAAAGTTGGTTGCTTTTAATCCTAATCTTGATTATTATTAGAAAGGGTTATAAAAAGAAAATAAAACCATTTTTGAAACCGTTGTCGAGAATTCGAAGAATATAATCGAACAACGTCGATCAATTCTGTTACAATTCTCTTTCACTATTTGTTCTCTTGTTGAGTCTTCCACACCGGGAAGAAATTTTGAAAATGCTATGACAAAAATCTTTTACCATGTTTTTGTTTTGAAAAAACTTGATCAATTTTATTAATTTCCAAAATCTTGTTTTGGAATTGCTTAATTAAAAAACATTCTTTTTTTGAAAACAATCACCTTGAAAACTCTTGAATTACCTATTTCTTGATTTTTGAAAATTGAATAAGAGAACATGATTTGAGAAAAAAAAAACCTTTTTTGAAAACACCTTTTATTGCCTCTTTTGATTTTCTGTTTTTCTACTTTTTTTGGATTTTTGATCTTTTGCTATCTCTAGATTAATGCATGTATGCAAATGATGAATGCAAAGTCCCATTATTAAAAGTTAACTCATGTAACCCGGTTTTTTGAAAGCACTTCCCGGGATATATGCTCGGAGCCCCGACGCATCCCGAGAAGAGCCGTCTCATCCTCGGAGACATTCAGTGGCCCCGAAAAATTGATCACTCACTGAATGCCCCTTCTTCGGAAGGGTTACGGTCATTAACTGAATTAAAGTGGCATGTTATGCAAACAGATATAATCGATGACAAGTAAATATGATATGCATGCAATTAAATTCTACCTTACTAAATTATTACAAAGCAAAGCCAGATTGGACCAAATTAACAAATTAACAATAATTAAAAGCAAAAATTTATGGCCCGGACTGGGTCTACTGGGGACCTTTTCTGCACACTAAGAAAATCATTAGCGAAGTTCAGGAGGCACATAAACAAATCAAGATGCAAATCTAAATCAAGGACCAAAGCAAGAACAAATCGAATTTAAACAAATAGGAATATAGCTTATGGGATATACACCACAATTGAATCTAAATTAGGAAATCAAATCTTTAGACTTAAAATCTTAATTCCCAAATTAAAAGTCATTTAAAAAAGATTCACCAATTTCTTTCAAGTTATTTTCAAATTTGGAAAATTGGGTTTTTAACTCTAAGCTTTGTTTTTTCAAGAATTAAAAATGACCCAAAGTGTCTTAACATGTCATCCTCAAGGCATTTTTTTTAATTTAAGGAAAAATCATAACTTTAAATCAAAACCTCAATTTTTCAAATCCAAATTAACTTAAGTCGAAATTATGAAACCAATTTAAATTACTTCTAACTTGAACATCAAGATCTCAAAATCAATTTGTCATAAACACAATTTTCAGTAAAAATGCAATCTTTAACCTAAACCCCAATTTCCATGCTTAATTAGCAAAATTCAGGAACCAAAAAGCACAAATTAAATACCAATAATGTAAATCAAGCACCAAATTGCAAAATACTAGCATAATTTCTAAAATCAGGGGTCAATTTGAATAAAGCAGGGATCCGATTACATTAAATTAAGAAATAAACCTTAAATTAGGGACTAGGATGCATAAATTAAAAATAAAATCTTAAATCAGGGGCAAAATTGAATCAATTAACCAATGAAACACTAAATCAAGGACAACATTGAAAACGGAAATAAATATCAGGCTTTATGTGAATTAGATAATAAACCAAATGATTTAATTGCACTAAATTGGGGACTCAATTGAAAGAAAATAGAAGCTTTACCTGAATTGAGGAATTCCTTTTAAATTGAACACCAAAACGACGTTGTTTTGGTTAATATAGTTGGGCCCTATATAACTTGCCCCTTTCTTCTTTCTTCTTCTTCCTTTCTTTGCTCCAAATGGGATTGAAACCCTAGCGCCGCCTCCTTTGGCTGCCTTGAGGCCGCCAGAAATCTCCTTGTGGTAAAGCCGCCACTGCCAGTGAAATCCTCCCCGCAAACAAAGCTCAAAATCCCCAGATCCGTTCTATTCCACCTCCAAAAGCCTGCCTCGATCACAGATTCAAGAAAATGAAGCCCCTTTTACTCTCAAATGAACCCTAACAGCGTCTAAACCTTCACCCTCCGATCTCTTTTCTTAGCCATTACATGAGACCAAGGGATCCCAAGCCATCGTTACCCGAACTAAAGCTGTTTGATTTCTCAGGCGGCTATGACGAATCACCATCGAAGCATAGGTCATCGGAGGGCATTTGGCCTTCGATTCGAATCAAGACCAAGTTTCTATGGTAAGATCCCGAAAATCTCTCTTTTTAGTATTTTATTTATATTTTGTAAAGCTTATCGAGCTAGCTAGGTTCTTTCTCTTTTTTTCATATGAGAGTGTGATGAGTAGAGAGGGAGACCGAGAGAGTTTTTTCTTCTTTTTTGTGTGTTTTTTTTAATGGAGGAAGAGAGAAATCAAGAGGTCAGTGTGTATTGCTGAGAGGGAGATTCTCGAGAGATGAAAAATGGGAGCCTCTGAATGGAATCTGGAGAGGGTTTTGGTGTGAGAGATATTATGGAGAGATAAGGGCGTGAGAGAGAAGATCCGAGAAGAATTTTCTGGCTTTTGTGTGACGAGGGGAGAGATCAGGTGTGTCGTCTGTGTGATTTTTCTGTGTAGTTGTGTCAGCCAGAAAATTTAGTTTGGAGGGGGTGTAAGGAAGGAATTTCAGATGATCTGAGTGAGAGAGAGATGATTATTGTGAAAGTGTAATTGTGAAGGTTGTGAAGAGTCAAAGCTTTTTGGTGTCTGTCTGCAGAGAGAAAAAAATGGAGGGTTTTTTAGGGTGTTGTGTGTATGGGAAGATGAGAGTAAGATGAATTCTGTGAGAGCGGGAGTGGTTTCTTTTATTTGGAGAGGAGGAGAGCCTTGGTCCTTCTATCTCGCTAACAACTTTTGTCTCTTTTTGCAGCTCCATTCGCTGAACCTGGAGAGGATTACGTGTGGGAGGTGAGGTGGCTTGATGAGCTGGAGACACTCTGTTGATCAGGTAAATTTTCCTCTCTCTGTAACTGAATAGCATTTTAGGGAATGGTTTTATTGGATTCTCCCTGTAATTGTGATTGGGAATTGTTTGCTGCCATGTTGTTGTGATATGTATCCTGCTTTTGATTGATGATGAATATGGATGCTTGCCCCCTGTTTGGAACTGTTTTATCATTGCCGAATTGGACCCTGAAGTTCTATTTGGAGCGAGTGGGAATGAATGGGAATGAGCCTAAATGCATGCTGTTTAAACATGAAATGTACAAATAAGTAGCTGCTGGGATGCAAATGCTCCTTCTTTTTTATTTTTTAATTAACTGAAATGCAATGGTATGTAAAAAGTGTATGAGGTGATTAACTACATGCGAAATGCTAGATTACAAAATGCTAAAATGCCTGTTAAATGCCAAGTGCCAAGGAGAAATATATGAGTAAGCTTATGCTTAAAAATAAAAATCATGGTTCTCATGTGACCTTTCCTTTGTGTTTTTTTTTTTTTATTTCAGGAAGAGCTTGTGATGGGGAATGCACGAGAGATGTCATGAGCAAGGGCAAGAAGAAGAAGAAACAGTCCTCAGGGGAAATAATGCAGAGATTAGGATTCGGGCTTAATCGGGCCTTAAGTGCTTTTCTTTTCCTTATTATTCCATTTGTAAAAACACTCAATCTCAAGTATATGACGTTCTCTTTTTATTGATGGTGCCAAACTAAATGTGGTAAGATCAAGCACCATGTGAATGCAATGCCTAATTACTAATAATTACTAATGTGAACGATGATGCCTAATTACTAATAATTACTAATGTGAATGATGATGCCTAATTACTAATGTGGATACTATTACCTGATTACTAATGTAAAAAAAATGCATATGATTGATATAACTAAAGGGATCATGAAAATAAATTGGATATGAAAACGCCAATTGAAAACTAGACTCATTACAACAACGGCTTAAGCTATATGATCAAAGTGCAAAAATACTGAATTACTAAATGAAGCAAAATCATGAATTCTGTAAAATGCCAAAGATGCCTATTCCTAGATTTTTTTTGGGTTTTTGAAATGCAATCTGAATGACAAAAAATGAATTGGCTAATCTAAATTAAGAGTGTACTTAAAATGACCAAAATGCCCCTGAATGAAAAAATGACTGAAATGCCCCCTAAATGACCTAAGTGCCAATTAAGAAATAAATTGATTAAAATTTGAAAGAATATGGACAAAAATGGGTGTCGACAACTTGTTCAAGAATGCTGTCTCCAATGCCTTCCGCGAAGTTATGGATTTCGATGATAAGCTTACAAACCAGCTTTTCGCTGTTCCTTCAAGAGTGAGTGGAAAAGTTCGAAGCTTAGCCTGTTCTTCAGGCATCCCAGTGATTGCAGCACACTTGATAAATAAACTTTGCAGGTGCTCATGACGATTCTCATGAGGTTCTCCTCGAAAAGTCGGCAACATACGGATTAATCCTGCCTTCAGTTGGTATGTCATGTCCATGGATGGATAATCAATACATAGGGGCGGTACTTCACAGTTGAAATTCAGCTCCCTTAACGAACGTGGTTGCTCCATTTCTACAAAATAAAAGAAGATCAAGTGCAAATTAAAATAGAAAAAGAAAAATAAAACACAATCTCCCCGGCAACGGCGCCAAAATTTATGATCGGTCGTCAGCAAATCATAAAAATAAAATACCAACAAAATCCTAACTAAAGCAGATAGGGCAAGTAGGGGTCGAACCGACAGAGAGATAGGTTATTTATCTTTTTCTTAAATCAATCAAACAAATTAAAGAGAACTTTTATAGTGAAATTAAATCTAATCTAATTAACAATTAAAATTAAGGAAGCAATCAAGAAAATTAAACAAAACAATTAACAAGAAAGCAGTGAATAATCAAGAAAACAATTAATAAAAACCTCCAACATAGAATTAATATCCCTCTTGACAATTATAACATGGATCATTGATTACTAAAAATTATGAAAACAAAGAATAGCTTGTTGGAATTAAATCCTAAATCGCCTTAATTAGATAAGATTACTCGTCAAAGCTTAAATTACCCCTTTTTCCTCCTAGCTAATCAATTAGCCGTCAAGCCTTAAAGATTTTCTAGGAATCAAAGCATTAAGAACTAGTAATTTATACAAGCACAAAGAGCAATTTCTCACTCAACGTTCCTTATTTCCCTTGGAAGGAGCTTCCGCTCTCAACCAATTGCTACAAACAACCAAGCCTGGACGTCAATCCGCGACTTGATCTAGCTAATGTTAAATTAATTTATCAAGAAAGTGTCGGCTCAATCCATCAAAACAAGCAACATAGAATTAAAACAGAAATCAAAGGAATACTCTAACAATTATCATATATAAGCACAAAATCTCACCATTATATAAGTCAAAAGATCAATTACATTCTACATTGGAGAAAAGAAAAGGATTACTCACTCATGAATTGAGTATAAACCCAAAACATCAAGTGTCTGTAGATCCTTCACATGAAAACAATCGGCAAAGAATTCAACAGAAACTTTATTAGTCTTGCAAAATTTTGAAACTGAGATAAGATTAGTTTTCATAGAGGGAACACAAAGTATGTCATTTAAGGAAAAGAAAGGGTAGGGGTGGAGAGTTTAGTAGAACCAGAATGAGTAATGGGCAAACCTGTGCCATTGCCAACCACAATTTCATCAGTGCCGTCATAATCAACATGGATTGATAAATTTTGAAGATCAGAGGTCAGATGGTGGGATGAATCCGAATCCATACACCAGCCCTTGTCATTAGAGGGTGAATGAGCAAAATTTGCCTGAGGTTGAGCCTGAGAGGCAAAGAATTTCTTGCCTCGATTACACTGCTTAGCCGAGTGGCCAGGCTTATTACAAATTTGGTGGACCATGCGATTGCCTGTATTAGAACCATCATCACTGGAGGCCTTGCGAGAATTGCCATTCGAATGGCGATTTGTGCCATTTTGACGGCTGCGGAAGCTTTTACTAGAGGACATTTGCCTAGTGAAATTGGCAGTAGGAACCGAAATGGCAGCATGAGTTTGAGCAGTTTCTTGTTTCAAGAAGAGCTCATAAGCGGTGAGCTTGTCATGAAGCTCATCGAAGCTAATAGAGGAGTCTCTTGCCCTAATGTTAGTAGAGATTTCTCGGAAATCACTGCCGAGTCCATTGAGGATATAAAGAACCAAATCATCTTCTTCAACGTTAGCACCTGCAAGTTTAATTTCAGCTGCAATATGCTTCATAAATTGAAGATATTCAGAGATGGATTGAGTGCCGCGCTTGGTGCTGGTGAGGGTGTTTTTCAAATCCATCACCCAAGAGCGGGACTTATTAGCAAACATCTTGGAAAGAGTCTGCCAAGCCTCACGCGAAGTGTTAGAAGAAGAGACAAGAAGCAAAACTGCCTCTGATGAAGAACTTAGAATTGCAAGCAAAATTAGCTTATCTTGTCGAACCCAAAAAGTATAGGCTGGGTTAGGGACAGTCTTACCATTCTCCTCGATTTCAGCTGGAGGAGCCGGAGTGCCATCAACATAGCTGGTTAGATCAAAACCGATGAGCATGGCGTCGAAGTGAGCTCGCCATGAAGAGAAATTGGTCGAGGTGAGTTTTAATGGCAGTTGAGTGGTAGTGCTGATTGCAATAGGAGATGAAGAGAAATTGGAAGAAGCTGCCATGGGAATCAAATCAGGATCGGATGCCGATTCAAGGCTTTGGAAAAACTGATACCATATAAGATTATAATTGAGGAAAGGTTTTGATGTATATTGATCATGTACTTAGACTTTACATATATCCTGATATATTTTGAGGAGTTTTAGTACATGTAAATAGCTATACAAGTATACAATTTGAATTTTGAATAACTATAAAATCTGAACTAATCAATCTTCAAATCAGATTTTAAATCATTGACTATGTCAAGAGATAAGTCTGTTATCTCTCATAGTGGCGACCTTCATGTCCTCCGTCAACGACAACCTAACAGACGGTTCCATGACGCCGCAGTCAGGTATGTACATTTTTATCTATATCTATATATGTGTGGATACAAATCCACATATTTATGTATGTAAGAAATGATGTATCATACATGTGCATGTATGATTCTAGGAGTGCATGATGAGAAATGATGTCATTATAAGTGAGGGGGCTTTACTATATGTTAAGCACACTTTTCATTGCATGTGGGCTCCATGGCTTTAATCTATGTTTGGGGAACAGTGATGTGAGTCCAAAAGAAGCATTTTGGTGTGTCTTGAGAAATAAATTTTCGTTTTGCACTATAAAAAGAAGCATTAACTAGCTCTCCTTGTATGGCCAAAAAAAAATTTATATGGCCAAAAAAAACTAGCTCTCCTTGTGTTATTTAAAAAAAAAAAGCTCTCATTGGTAGCTCGAAATAGAAAATAGTAATTCACAAACTCTTTTTTCCCTCTAGTAAAATCTTGCTCTATAATGCATGCATCAATTCATTATTCATAGCTAGTGCTTTTGGCAAGTTATTTGACTGGTTTTGGTGAATCTCCATATATATGATTCTAAATTACTTCACGTAAATTATGGTAGAAACCCACGTAAATTATAGTAGAAACCCACTTGTTTCCCTTATGTTTTCTTTTCTGTTCATAATACTTATATTAATTAAGTTTTTTTTTGGTGAAAACTTGTATTAATTAAGTTACTTTCCTTTCACCAGTGGGCCTTCATTTAGCTGCTTATTTGAATTGTGAATAATATTTGGCATAAAAATCTTGACATGCAAATGCAATTAATATTTTTGGTTATTTTGGAAAGTATAGCTACTTTATTTAAAATAAGGATATAATAGGTGATTCAAAAGTTTTACAAAACTCGTACTTTTATATATAGTTTGAGTAAAACTATAAAAGTATATTTAAAAATTCTAATATAAAAGTATAATTAAATAGTTATAAGGATATTAGATTTAATTAAATAAAAATAGAGTTTTTAGTTGAGTAAAACTATAAAAGTTTAAACAATGGCATATAAGAAATATATTCGAAAAATAAGGGTATAATGGACAGATATATACGAAAAATAAGGATATAATAGATGATTCAAAAGTTTTACAAAACTCGTACTTTTATATATAGTTTGAGTAAAACTATAAAAGTATATTTAAAAATTCTAATATAAAAGTATAATTAAATAGTTATAAGGATATTAGATTTAATTAAATAAAAATAGAGTTTTTAGTTGAGTAAAACTATAAAAGTTTAAACAATGGCATTTAAGAAATATATTCGAAAAATAAGGGTATAATGGACAGATATATACGAAAAATAAGGATATAATAGGTGATTCAAAAGTTTTACAAAACTCGTACTTTTATATATAGTATAGATAAGGATTTGCTGATAAGCCAGTGATTTCTTGTTCTCAATAACGTTAATCGGTCCCATGGATTTTGCCGTGGCTGCTATTCCGTCTGCCACATAGACGGAAATAAACGGTTACTAATGGAGGAGGCAAAATGTCCTAACGGTGGTAAGTGGTAACTTTAAGGGTCATTTTGTCTCGTTTTGTAGTTCATGGGGCTAAATGTCTTTAATGCAAAAGTGGCAACTGGTAACTTTAGGGGTCATTTTCTCTCGTTTTGTAGTTCATGGGGCTAAATGTCTTTAATGCAATAGTTCGGGAGACATTTTAGATTAATAAGCCATTTTTGAGGCATCTTAAAATAAACATTTGACATATCCAAATTAAAGCATAAAGATACAATAAGCTTTTCTCATTTCTACCTGGAATGATTTACTTAACCATTTAGGAGGTAGCCCTCTTCAATCCCAAAATAAAAACTCAAAATCTAACCACTAGGAGAACTTCAACACAGCTTATTGTTAGTTAGTTTTCCTTGTATTTGATTTTGGATTAAAAATTTCTCTTCATAGCAAACAATATGGTATATGAGAATTGAACAAAAAAGGGGTCCCTCTGGCCTCTACTGCAATTTATCTTTATGTTGCCTCCAATATTCAGCTGCCCATGTCTCCACTTGCTGAAGCAGTAACTTGTTTACCCATTTCTTGAACAGGTTATTCCGTAGCTGTAAAGTCCTCGAAAATCTTTCAATCAATGGACTGCTTCCCTTTGGCTACGGAGTTGGTTACATTTTTTTGATATCTATACCAACCTTGAGAAAATTGAAGATTAACTTGATTTCTTCCGAAGAATCCGAGAGTTGCTCGCTTCATCACTTGGATACTCTCCATTGCACAATTTCGGCTTCTATGAACCATCTCTTTAATAAGTGACGATTCTCTTTTCCAGTTGCAATCACAAAAAGCCCAGAGGAAGAAGCAGGAAAGTTAAGAGAAGAATGATGCATGAAGCTACAAAGAATATAAGCTTTTTCAAGAAAGAATTCAAAAATTGAAAGAGAAAAGCATGCTGGTACATTTAGTCTTTCATTGTTAGTACTTTGCAAAGAGAATTCATCGATGCTCTCAAAAATATTATAAAATCAATCCAACAGTCAATATGCAAAGCATAGATCAACTTTCTACATACTTTCATAAACAATAATTAAAATAAAAAACAACAAAAGTGGAAGCCCCACGTTTACCTCAACAAGAGAGTTCATTTTCTCTTGCAGAAGCAAGAATTCTTGCTTTGTCGTATTCAATGCCGTGACACAACTGAAATAGAAAGAAATAACTTTCCATCAACATACATGAAATTAACGCTTTAATGTCAGATCAAGAAGAGTAAGCATGAGATTGGCATTTGTGTCAAAAGAGAGTTCACTACAATTAATTACTAACTACTAAGTCTATATCACCAAAGAGAAGGATATTAAACTAACTGTAGAATTTGATTAAGCCAACTACTAATATAGGTACTAATATCATAGCAGCAGAGGAATTTGTATAAGATAAATGGCTTAATTCTATAATATATGGAAACAGAGGAATTTGTGTTCCTCCAATAATTAGAACAATCCCTCTTCCTACTGGAGAGCACAAATGATTCCAGTAGAGAATTTAGGCTAATTTAGATGCATTTTCCGATATTAGCATATAAGATTGAAAGACAATTTCCATTTATACTCTATAACAAATTGATTAATGTTATAAACCAAAAATTTCTCACCGTTCTCTAGATGATCTGTTCTGGAAAGCTCGCCAATGTTCACGACACGCATTTGCCATGCGACAACCTCCAATGCTGTAGACAAAAAGAGTAAATAAGTCCTTTAGCTTAAATATTAATGCACATTCATTATAATTAATGAAAACTAAATATGAAACCTAGGAATGGGCATTACAAGTAGAGTACTCCAGAAACTATGCAACTGATTTGTTTTTAATTTTGGCACAACAAATTAAAGAAAATTCAATGTTATATGTCCTGCAATGAATTTGTTTTAATTAACTGGACCAAGAACTTGCATGATTCTGGTGTGCTGAAACATATGTATACTAAAGAAATGGAAAGGTCAAATATATGTATCCGTATATCAATCATAAATTAGAACTACGATTACAAAACTTTTTTGAGATAAAACATAAAAGCTATGCATAATGAATAGATGAGCAAATCATCAAATGATAACTCCCAATTCTCTGGTAGAGCGCCGCGTGCAACAAATATATATGATGATCACCAGAAAGATGCATAAATATTCCTAAAACAGTTAATTTTCTAAACAATGCATGGGGAAATAGGCAACCAATATATTACCATGAAGCACTCCCTCTCATTTTGATGCAGAATTCCTCCAGTTCCTGATAATTTATTGCAATTTGACCCCTGCAACATAACATAAATGGCAATTAAATCTGTCAGCGACCAGGAAACTTGATAAAACAAGGAGACTAATGGAGTAAAAATCTCAAAAAAATTCAACATACAATGCTTGAGTCAAATCTCTCAAGGTCTCTGTGGAATCATGGCAGAACGTTGAGAGGGTCGTGGCAAAGAAGAAAGGGCCACTGTTTTCCTTCATAGAGTGAACCTTAGCTAAACGATGGTCCACTAAGCCCTGCCAAAAAAAAAAAACTCACAAAGATCAGATAAAGAACAGAAACTTAAATGTAATATAAAAAATGAATGGTTTTGAAATTTTCAATATATCTCAATCATTTTTCCATTTGAATTCTTCATCTTTTGGGAATTAAAAGAAAAAAAAAGGGTTTGATTATTTTCAATTGATTTTCTCTTAGAAACCATGATATCAAACCCAAATATGTTCTGGAAAAAAAAACCCCAAATAAGTTATTGTCAAACAATATAAAAAACAGAGAATTAGAACAAAGGGAGGATTAAAGGTTTACTTCTTCTTCCATGGAACGGATAATATCAAGAAGCTGCCAATTCAAAGCCTCCCTAGAAAAACCAGCCATTGAGTCAAACACAAAAACTACCCAAAGACAAACAGAGGGCTGCGGTAGAGAAAAGTGCAAGTGAAGGAGAAAGAAACTTTAGTTATGGAATTACCATAACACTGAGAGTGTATATATATATATATAGGAAGTTGGAACATGGGATTTCAATGGCAAGTAATTGAATGTGAAGCTTTGCATGTGGAGGGAAGAAAAGGACAGAGTTTGTTGGAGAAGGCAGCTAGGAGCCATTGATTCTATTGGAATTCCAAAAATGAAACGCCACCTTTGCTTACTTGTCTCTAAGTTTGTGAAGTACCCAACTGGACTGTTTGTTTGGGTTTGTTTAATTGGTAACATGAAAAACCTAATATTTGGACTTTCTCAAAGGCTGCGTTTGGCTCTCGCCAAAAAAAAAAAAAAAAAAAAGAAGAAGAAGAAGAAAGGCTGCGTTTGGGAAGGTGAGGTGAGTCATAGTTGCTGGTTTGGTCACTCCAACCAAAATAAACAATTAAATTTAGAATTAGATAAGAACGCGAATGGACTGGGTTCGGGTTCGTTATTTACTTATAATAATACTAGTAAATCTACGTGCATTGCACGTATATTAATGATTTAACATAAGAATTAAAATAATATAAATATAATAAATAGCATATTAATTTGTAATATAACATAAAAAATTAATTTTTATGAATCATATAAAATAAAAAAAAATCCGAATTTAACTCGAGTTGTTAGTTCAACAGATGAGTGCATTGTGTCTGAACCATGAGGTCCTAGGTTCAAGTCTCATGGAATGTGAGTTTATTTATTTGTTTATTTGTTTGGTTGTTTGGTAAATAGGTTATTTAAGGTAAATTTTTTTAGTTTGGGTTGGATTTTAATTTAGATGTTTGGGTATATGGAGATTTATTCTGATTGTAATGAGATTTCACTTGTACCACTCAACAAAGAAAAAAAAATTCCAAATCCAAATGAAAGTATATAATAAATAGTATATGTTTAATAGTCTATGAAAATATCTTTTTTTTTATAGTATTTTG
>AWUE01019499.1:0-114392 GCA_001974825.2 Corchorus olitorius
CATCTCCTCTCACTTAATATATTTATTTTAGATGTAATATAATGTTGTCAATAACTATATTTCTTTGTAAAATTTTAAATTTTGGTTATTTGTAAGTTGTGTTTTTTTATTATATTTACTACTAATAATACTTTTTTAATTTGTTATGGAAAAAAAAACTTTTTTTAATTATTAATATATTATATATATATATATACATAATACTTTATCACCTCATAAATTTTATAAATACTAAGTGCTTTATTCTATTTTGAATAATGAAAACTTATACATTACATTAGTAATATTATCATAAAAAATACAATAAAACTCGAGATATTAGTGATGTACTTTTATTGGTATATATTCAATGGTTAAGGTTATTAAGGTTATTAAAAAACTATGGAGATTATCAAAACAATTAAAACTTTCATAATTAATATTGGTGAAGGTTCCCAATTTTTTTAATCTAAGGTTAAGAAAAAACTATAATGATTATATAAAATATATAGTACTATCAACCAATTCAATAATCTTGTAATCTTAGCTGGTCACTTTGATTATCAAATTTCTTATTCATGGTTACTTAAGAAGATAAACTATAATCAAAGAAGTGTCCTATATTGAAAAAACACAAATTGATAAAAATCCTTATAGAGAAGCAAAAAGGCAAAAATTGGTATTGGTATTGTAGATATCCGGTTAATTACTTGAGGAACTTTAATGTATTTGAATATTTTGGATCAACTAATTCAAGCATTAAGGTAAAGTAGGGAAAAAAAGATTGGGTAATGTAAAATAGGACCAAAGAATTTTGCTTTTTGAATATACATCCAAATACTCACTTCCCAACAATAATGCCTCATCCGTGTACTATCCAAAGTCCCAAATCAAAACTAAGACCAAAGTTCTAATCCTTTTAATTTATAATCCCCCCTATGTTAATGTGTTATATCATTGGAAATAACAATTTCGGTTTAATTGAAAATAAAAATTGTAGACCATTAAAATTATAAATGAGTACTAAGACTATAAAAGAAATCACCCATGATACGTACATTCACGGTTCTAATAATCTAATTATTGTGAATTACAACTTTATTAACAAATTTTTTAAGTTCCATAAGTGCTTATTGGTTTTTACTTTTCCCACAATCTGTCACTATAAAGAGGAAAAATATAAAGATAATGATGCTTTGATTTAATTAGTGCATAAATAAATGAAAGAAATCTTTGTGGAGAAGAAAAGAGAACTCCTTGACAAATTTGAACAAATATAAGAACATTACCCTAAAATAATATTGCTTAATATGCTTAATTTATGGGAATCAGCTAAATTGTATACTACAAACGATTAAACTTTAAACTCTAAGAATTTTTTTAATAAGTAAATCACTATCAAACTTATTAAAACAAATTCCATTTAAGAATATACTTATATTATTTTAATTAATGCTTCAATTTTCCTGAGAGTTTTTTTTTTTGACAAAGTATACCTAATTGATAATTTCATTCGTTCCAATTTTAATTTCAAATAATGAACTTTTACTCTATTGCATAAAAATAAAAATAAAATTCTTACTCTCAATTCACTAAATAGAAGCAAAAAAGTATGACCAAATTTTAAGTCAAATAAGTTTTTTTTAATGAATTTAAGCCTATACTTCATGACCAAATTATTGAATTAAAATATCTTTCTTTTTACTATGAACAAAGAGAAATTATATTGAAAGATATATAAAAAAATTGATAAATCAGTTTAAAATAGTTTAATCTAAACCGAATATTACTTTTAAATTAAATGTTATATATATAAAACAAATTAATATTAATAAGTAAACAAATTAAGTTTTTTTTACATCACATACCAGCCTTGTAAATTAATTTGTACTATGAACTAATGCACTCCACTTCTCTTCAATTGAATTGAAAAATTTACAAAAAGGCGATTGAAAATCTACTAAAAACAAAATTTCTTGAGTCTTTTCTTTCTTTTTTTTAAGTGAAATATAATTAAAGTTGGTATTTGAATTTAGCGAGTTTTTAACCAAACTATACTGTTTTTAAAACTTTTTTCTTTCACCAAAAATTTTTTTTTCCCAAAATAATATAGTTTTAAAAATATTTCCCTTTTTTTGATTGGTCATCACTATTCTTTATTTGAAAAATAAAAAATTAAGCAAAGATTCTCTCCGTTAATTACCTCGTCATCCCCATCTCTCCTATTCTTTCTACCATCTTCAAAAATTTCTCTCTCAAATCAACTTATAACAATTCTCAACTTTTATATATTTTCATTCTAATCACCGAAGTTTTGCTATTTATTTAATTATTTTGTTTCAAATGTTTTCCAGTAAATCTAAGGGTATTTGAGAACTTTGGATTGTATTACTTGATTATATTCATTATTTTTTCCTTTATTGTAAAAGAACTCAATTTAAAAAAATTGAAAACTGAAAGCTCTTCACGTTGACTTCTTAATTGATTTATAGTAATTGGATATTCAAATCACGTTATGTAAAAAGCTTATACGATTGATGCCAAAAAGAAAAAGCTTACACGATTATTCAACAAATTAAAAAAAAAACTTATACGTTCTGTTAGCCAATATAGAAGGGCTTAGAAATCGAAGTTAAATTTAAATAAAAGTTTAAGAAGTCTGCGTAAACAAATTATTAGAAAATTTTCTTATTACATTCATAATCAATTTAATTAATTTTAAAAAATAAACCCTTAAATTAAAAGTAAAAAAAAAAAAGAAAGAAATCAACCATTAATAAAACTTGATGAAATAAGAATACATGTTTATCCTTTAAAGGAATTCTAAACAATTAAAATTAAGAAGGGTATTTTAGATATTTCAGGTCAAGGTTTTTGAAGTTTAGACTTAAATAGTATATAGATATAATATACTATGTTTAGAAAGGGATATCATATATAGACAAAGAAACAATATATATAGTACTAAAATAAAAAACAAAAATATCATTTGTTATTGAGATTGAAATTGAAAAGGCAAGCCAATCAGTAGTCAAAATGGTAAACGCGTAGACTTGTGGTCGGTGGCACCTGAATTCGAGTCTCGACAAATCTCTATTGGTAAGAGATTTGTGAGTCTGAAAATTCTACAGGTGAAAATTTAATGGATCCATAAATTCCCAAAGGGGTTGGTGGCTACATGTCCGTCATCAATAGGTTGTTCCGGTGCTTGAGAGGTTAGAAAGAGATGGTGGTGGGCTGATTTTAGGTGAAAATCCAATCTGCCTAAATTGCGGTTATGGCGGATTTGAATAGCGATAAATGGAAATGGGACGGATTTGGGTAGTGAAATTACTTTCTATGGAGGATTAAGGAGGGACCTATATATTTAAGGGAATTGGGGTTTTGAACTCAACATTTTTCTCTCTCGAGTGAATAAACATATTAACATCTCAGTTAAAAAGAGAAACATCATCATTAACAATTCAATATCAATAAAGAAGAAAACTATTTACCTGATTGTTGAGCCGGATATTTGAATTGTCACGAACAACGATCAAATCAATAATTTTCCGGTTGACGTTCTTGTAATTAAAACCTAATTTAAGACTAAGAAAGAAGTAATTAGGGTTGAAATTTAGCATTTTGTTATCCCAAAAGTTTTATCAACAATTGTGGTGGTAAATTCCCCCCCGCCCCCTTTTTTCATAGATTTAGAAGGAAAAGGGGGCAGAGAGCGTCAGAGGACGAGTTTCTTACATGACTTATCCAACTTCTCAGCCACCAGACTGAAGGTGAAGTTGATAAATTTATTTACATATATAGGCACTAGGAAATAAATATAGTATCCACTCACAACATCTTTTAAGATTTTTGTGGATTTACTTATGATATTTGAACTTTGAAGTAATTGCTTTTAACCTTTAAAATTATATACTTTGATGTAACAAAAGGATATACCACAATTAGAGCTGTGAAAAAGTTGACCTAAATCCAAACACCCCATCTAACCTGATTTGATCATGAAAAGTAAACAAGCGGAACGCGCCTGACTTAAGACGCAATAACCAGAATTCTAAATGACTTAAGACTCGAAACTCGATAGACCTTACACCCAAGTGACTCGAAATCCGAATAACCCGAGAAGCTAACTTGAAGTTACCCAAAATTTAATTGAGTAATTTTACATTCCTTAAGTTATAGTCTATTTAATACATTGTATAAAAATAAAAATTAAAAATATATCCTTTCATTTTATAAATTAATAAATATATTTTATGATTACTATTAAGTCACATAATATATATTATATTATATATAATTTCCGTACCCTACCAAAATTACTAAAAGTCATAATATACTTTTCACCAAGATTGAGATAACTAACCTAGTTTTGTTTTTTTTCTCCTATGTTTTTAAGAGTTGTAACATGCCTATTATTAAAGGCTATAGATTCAGCATGCCTCTTCACGTGTAAATGCAAGCCCGAATTGAAAAAAGAAATGCATGATGGCAAGAGACTTGTATATAGTAATTATTTTAATTAATAGATTATATATTTATATTATATTCACTTTTAAGCAAAACTATGGAAGATATATGATTTATTAACTTAAATATTAATTCTCATATAAAATCCTACTTATATTAAATTTTAATCCATTAAGTTTTAGTTTTATGTTCATACATACATACGTAATCTATATCTATACCTTACTATAAAAGTTATCCCCAAATTGTTGTAAGCTCAGTATTTGACTCTTCTCAAAGTTAATTGGTTGGGTAAATTCGTTTTACAATTAATATTTTCACTCATACCAAAATAATATATTAGGATAATACTGAATCAATGACTTTCCCTCTTTATTCAAGGCTTTCTCCCATCCCAAAATTAAAAATCCTTTTGTCTCTCACATTTTCCTTCTTAAAATTAAAATTCTATTTGCGACTATTAAAATAAAAAAGACCTGACGCGGATGCATAGGAATAATATCTTGTATATAATTAATTTTAATGATGATTTTATCTATTGAGTATTGGTCTAACATGTAAAGACTTATCTCCATAGATACCTACATATTAATTAGTAAATATAATAGGTATTTACTCACAAAAATATTTCAAATAATAAATAGTATTTAGGAGTCGAAAAACCTAACTGACCCAAGCCCTAACCCAAAAAACCGAAAGTCAAATGAGCCGAAACCCAAATGACCTATAAGCTATATCCCAAAATACACAACCGAAAAAAAGTTGACTGACCCACTTTATCTTAACCCAGATGACCCTACCATGAAACCTGCTCAACCAGCCTGATTGACATCTCTAACCACAATTAGAAAAAAAATAAGCCATACAATTTAAGATATTTATTGTTGTAGGGTTTTGATGGTTATAATTACATTGCGACACAAATTGATGGTGCAATTCTAGTGAAACAAAAAAAAAATTATTAGAAAAATTATTACACTATATAATTTTCAATACTCCATGTTTGATATTTTAATTAAAATTTGGTCTATATAACCTAGGGGTACATACGGGAAGTTAATAATAGGGTACCCGACACTACCCACTTGATTATGCATGGTTAAGGGATTTTATAATCGGGTTAGGGTAGGGTTTGGTTAATAGGTTTAGTACCCGTAACGGGTTCGGGTAGTGACCTTAGGGTGTCCACTACCCGAACCCAGTTACTAATTGATTATTCTAATAGTGAATATTTTTAATATATTATATCTTTACTTTGAAATTACTCTTAATCAACCTAATTAAAATACTTTCATTGTTAAAACTATGATTTTTAACTTTGATTTAATATATTGCAAGTTAATTTTAGTTTACTAATTATCATTTAATTATAAGAAAAAATATTTGAGTTTTTTTTTTAATTATTAGGTTCGGGTAGTTAATGGGTAGTTGATAATCGGATGGTTATAAGGTTTGGATACTATCTGATTGCTCCCCTAAAATAATAGTTACATGCTACATTTGATATTTGATATTAGAACTGAAAAAGGTGTTACAAAACTTTTGAAGTGATAAAAAACAGTAGAAAAATCTTTTTAATGGGCAGGGAGGTTACAATGCTTTTATTATTAGGAAGTTACAAATCTTTATTGATTTGGAGGTTACATGAATGACATTATATTTGGACAGTTACGTAAACTTGTAACGTCTATTCAAGGTATTTAATAATTTGGAGGTTACATCCACATCATCATATTTGGGCAGTTACAAATTCTTGTAACGTCTCTTCAAGGTATTTAATAATTAGAGGTTACATGCACAACATCATATTTGGGCAGTTACAAATACTTGTAACCTCTCTTCAAGGTATTCGGTAATTTGGAGGTTATATGCAGAACATCATATTTGGGCGGTTACGAATATTTGTAACGTCTCTTCAAGGTATTTACTAATTTGGAGGTTACATGCACAACATCATATATTTATATTTGGGCGGTTACGAATATTTGTAACGTCTCTTCAAGGTATTTACTAATTTGGAGGTTACATGCACAACATCATATATTTGGACGGTTACAAATACTTGTAACGTCTCTTCAAGGTATATAGACTGAATGCACAATAATTTCATTTGCTAATATGATTTGATCATCTTATCCTCTCTGTCTAGTTTTTGTCTTAAAAAAACAAAAAAGTAAAACGCGTAATTTAAATTTTATTCGAGTAGGGTATGTGTAGTGGTTTGAAAAAAATAACCGGGTAATTATAGGGTTCGAATACCCTAAAAAATAATAGGATTAGGGTGGGTATCTCAAAATTTGCGGATATCCTATGCATTGCATCCCCTAAAATAACCGTTACATGCTACATTTAAAATTAGAACTGAAAAGCTGTTCCAAAGCTTTCAAAGCCATAAAAACCGGTTGAAAAATCTTTATGGGGAGAGGAGGTTGCAATGCTTTTAATATGGGGAAGTCACAAATCTTTAGTAATTTGGAGGTTACATGCATGTCATTATATTAGGACAGTTACAAGTCTACTCAAGGTATTTAATAATTTGGAGGTTACATGCACAACATCGTATTCAGGTAGTTACAAATACTTGTAACAAGTGGATCGGCCCACGCTGGCGCGTCGGGCGTTCAGCAATCTACTTCTTTGATCATTTTTCTATTCGAATTAAATTGTTTGATACGTAGGAAATTTTGAAAGTACTATGATTTTAAATGTGTTGCATCTTTAGAAGGCTATACTATTAACATTGAGCATATGTCCTAAAGTTAGCAATAAATTAAAAATATTAGTTTTTACATGGACAGGTGCAATAGCTTCAATTTTATTTCCTCCTCTAAAGTGTGTAGCACTTAAACAACAAAAAATAAATTTACTCTCTTCTTCATAGGGTGAGAATTAGGCGGTTTAAACCATCCGAACCGACCGAACCGCCAAAAACCGATCGAGGTAAAGCGGTTTGGTGGTTTAATCGATTTAGGCGGTTTAAATCGCCACTGGTTAAACATAATTGGTCGGTATTCGGTATAGGTTTTGTAAACCGAAACCGACCGATTATGTTATTATATATAAAATATATTTGTGATATATATAAAATATATTTAATTATTTATGATATATATAAAATATATGTAAAATATATAAGTTATATTTATGATATATATAAAATATATATAACAAATTTTTTTATTAGTTTTATAATTTATATTATTAAAAACCGCCAAATACCGTCAAAAACCGACCACCTCGGTTTCTTATATATACGATCGGTTTTCAGAATACAAATTTCCTATTTAAAAACCGACAAAAATCGATTAAATTAAACCGAAACTAACCGAATCGACCGATTATCACCCCGACTTCTTCATATGGACAAAAAAGGTCTGAAGAGACGTTACAATTCTTGATAATTAAGGGGGATAGGATTTATTATAACATTTATGTGAAAAGAAAGGAGAATTACAAAAAAGGGCTCAAGGGCAAGAACTGGTTAGAAACTATCCTAGGGTCTTCTTAGTAATTTGGCAAGTGAGAAAAGACAGATTAGGACAAAAAAAGTTCAAATGGAGCCTCCTCATTGATCCTCAAAAGGGGTCTTTGGTAAATTCCCTGGGTCTTTCAAATACTATTTAGTATATATGTCTCTTAAAAGTATATAGTAATTTGGAGGTTACATGCACAACATCATATTTGGACAGTTACAACGTCTCTTCAATGTACAACATCATAATTGGGCGGTTACAAATACTCGTAACGTCTTTTCAAGGTATATAGGCTGATTGTACAATCATTTCATTTGCCAATAAGCTCTAATCATCTTATCATCTCTCTCTAGTTTTTGTCTTTTAAAAAAAATCTTCCTCAACTTGTTTCAAATTATTCGTTCAAAGTTTTTTAAACATTTTTCTAGTTCTTAATCTTTTAGATCAAAAAGTTGTATCAATAGCAAGGAAAGGTGGTGTAGAGTTAACTTTATAATAGGGCAATCTTTCAATAAAAAGGATAATTATATGATTTAGTATCAGTGTAGTTTTTTGACTACACAATCATGTTAAAAAGTTAACACATATCCCATATCTCATTGAAGAGAAAAATCAAAGTGATTTTCAATGCATTAGTGTGAACTATTTTACCCATTAAGTTTTTAAGGGATAATCTACAACTATCACACTAATGGATCTTTTTCACTTTTCTATTACACTTTATGATAGTTCCCCTAAATTGTAATTTTACAAAAAACATATAACTACCTAAAAAAAACATTATAACAATTCACAATCTTTTTATAGCAATATTTTAAATAAATATTATTCAGGGAGTAAAATCACTCGAAAATCCATTTTTCATACTAAAAATCACTTATCACTTGCTAAATTTTTGAAAGAGAAGAGTCTTTACTTAAAATCTTTTGGAAAAAGTTTCTCATTATTTGTCCATCTCATCAACAAACTCAAATAATTATTGAAAACATTGTAAAAGCTTTTCATTCATGCAAATACTAATCCAAAACAGTTCGAAAAATGATCTCCATGTCTTGACTTAAGAATCTAAAACTAACAGATTACCCCCCCCCCCACCACACTTAGTTCACACATTGTCCTCAAGGTGTGCTTAGAATGAATGTGCCAAACAACAAGGAAGGAAAAGCACATATTGAAACAATGTAAACAAATGGGCAGCTAATCATTCATGCAATTGCAGTAACACAATCAAACATATGCAAAATAAGCAGCATCCTTAACCAACCAAAGTTCAATTCCAGTCAAATCATGCTTGGCACCAAAAGATCAAACTTGCATGAAAGAAAATAATCTCTAAATCCTTTACACTACATGATATGCAAAATAAAAGAGAAAATTAAGATCTAAGAAAATAAAACTATATGCAAAAAATAAAATAAAAGAAGAGTACTCCCCTGAGAAGTGGAGTAGCAAAATCCAGGGAAGCATCATGGTGGTGGAGGTTGCAAGCCAAAAGTGAATTCTGAGGTTCCCCGTTCACATCAAGGGGGGGCCTCCCCGTGAGCGGGTAGCCTCAGGAACTTTTGCTTTACCTCCCCGCTTTCGTCAAGGACCTTGCTGTACCTGGCAAGCCTCAGGGATTATTTTGGCTTAATTTTCGCTGTTCTCAACCTGTCCACCATGAAAAATACTAACAAATGCACTAAACAAGAATAAAATCAATAAAAACTCAAGATTAACAATAAAAATAAAAGGTTTGAAAAGAAAACTAAAAGAAATTTAAAAGAATGGGTTGCCTCCCAAAAGCGCTTTTGTTTAATGTCGTTAGCTCGACATATCCAAGAGTGATCAAGGAGTTGGTGGTGGTGGGTAAATAGGTTCATCGAGTTCTTGGAAGTACTCGACACAAGCTTTGAGTCCCTCATAAAATGGTTTCAATCGGTGCCCGTTAACCTTGAGAATTTGAGATGTTTTCGGGTCTCGAATTTCAACCGCTCCATGAGGGTATACTTTCACCACTTCATAAGGTCCATCCCACCGAGATCGGAGTTTACCTGGAAAAAGTTTAAGACGTGAGTAAAATAGCAAGACTTTTTGACCTACAAAGAATGATTTCCTATTGATCATATTGTCATGCCACTTCTTCGTTTTGTCTTTGTAAATGGCGGCATTATCAAAGGCATCATTCTGAATCTCTTCTAACTCTTGGAGTTCGAAGTTTACGATGCAGACCAGCCCCATCAATATCCATATTACACTGTTTCACGGCCCACCAAGCATTATGTTCCAACTCCACTGGTAAATGACGAGCCTTACCATAGACCAACCGATAGGGAGACATCCCTAAGGGAGTTTTGTAGGCGGTGCGGTAGGCCTAAAGAGCATCAGGGAGCCTTGCACTCCAATCTTTTCTATTCGGGTTCACTGTTTTCTCCAAAATTAACTTAATTTCCCGATTAGAAACTTCCGCTTGACCACTTGTCTGGGGATGATAAGCTGTTGAAACCTTATGAGTTACCCCATGTTTCTTGACAAGAGATTGTATCACATTATTGCAAAAATGTGTGCCCTTGTCACTGATTAAGGCCTTAGGGATGCCAAACCTGTTAAAGATGTTAGTCTTGACAAATTCTGCAACTACTTTAGCATTGTCAGTTTTGGTGGCTATAGCTTCCACCCACTTAGACACATAATCACATGCTAGCAAGATGTAGAAATTTTCAGAAGAATTAGGAAAAGGACCCATAAAGTCAATACCCCAAACATCAAAAATTTCAATAATAAGTATGGGATGCAAAGGCATTTGATCTCTTTGAGATAAATTTCCTACTCTTTGACATCTATCACAAGTTTTACAAATCTTGTATGCATCTTTAAAAATGGATGGCCAGAAAAATCCACATTCAAGCACCTTCCTTGACGGTCCGCTTGGGTCCAAAGTGACCACCACATGCATATGAATGACAAAAATCTAGAATGGATGCTTGTTCATGTTGCGGGATGCATCTTCTAACTATTTGATCAGAACAAAAATGCCACAAATAAGGTTCATCCCACAAATAATTCTTAGCATCACATCTCAACTTAGCCTTTTGGTGCCTATTCAAATCACTAGGTAATTGTCCAGAAACTAAATAATTCACAATATCCGCATACCAAGGCAATTCAGAATCTAACATCAAAAGGTTCTCATGAGGAAAGAAATCACCTAATGGAGTAGCATCCTCGTCAATATGTAAGCGGCTGAGATGATCGGCAACTAGGTTTTCTGCACCTTTCTTGTCCTTGATCTCAATGTAAAATTCTTGCAACAATAGAATCCAACGGATCAAGCAAGGTTTAGACTCCTTCTTTGTCAAAAGGTACCTAAGAGCTGCATGGTCAGAGAAAACAATAACTTTAGCTCCGAGTAAATAGGAACGAAACTTTTCTAAAGCAAAAACAATAGCTAGAAGCTCCTTTTCCGTTGTTGTGTAGTTTCTCTGAGTGGAGTTTAGAGTATGAGAAGCATAATAGATGACATGAACAAGTTTGTCAACTCGTTGCCCTAAAACAGCTCCAACGGCATTGTCACTGGCATCACACATAAGCTCGAAAGGCATGTCCCATCGAGGTGGTTGAACAACGGGTGCAGATGTCAAGGCGAGTTTCAAGGCATCAAATGCCTTTTTACATGCGTCATCAAAATGAAACTCTACATCTTTCTGAAGTAGATGGCTTAAAGGTGTGGCAATCTTGGAAAAATCTTTGATGAATCTACGATAAAAAACCTGCATGTCCAAGAAAAGAACGCACTTCCCTCACGGTAGAGGGGTAAGGTAGATTCTGAACAACATCAACTTTAGCTTTATCTACCTCTAAACCTCTACTTGATACAACATGGCCTAAAACTATTCCTTGATCAACCATAAAGTGACATTTAGAAGAGTTTAGAACAAGGTTAGTATCTTTACATCTACTCAAGATCAATTCAAGATTATCTAAACAAGAATCGAAAGAGTTACCATAGACTGAGAAGTCGTCCATAAATACCTCAATGATTTGTTCTACATAATCTTGAAATATGCTCATCATGCACCTTTGAAAAGTAGTGGGAGCGTTGCAAAGACCAAAAGGGATCCTTCGATATGCAAAGGTTCCGTATGGACAAGTAAATGTGGTCTTATCTTGGTCCTCAGGAGCAATGGGTACCTGAAAATAGCCACTATAACCATCAAGGAAACAATAGAACTCATGACCAGCTAACCTTTCCAGCATTTGATCCATAAAAGGGAGTGGAAAGTGATTCTTTCGAGTTACTTCATTTAATTTCCTGTAATCAATACAAACCCTCCAGGAATCTTGAACTCTTTTTGCAACAAGCTCATCATCTTGGTTTTTCACCACTGTCATACCTGATTTCTTAGGAACACATTGAACTGGGCTTACCCATTTACTATCAGAGATGGAGTAGATGATTCCATCTTCAAGAAGTTTGACTACCTCATCTTTAACAACCGTCATCATATTGGGATTTAGCCTCCTTTGAGGTTGTCTAACAGGTTTTGCTCCATCTTCCAAAAGGATTTTGTGCATGCAAATCGAAGGACTAATCCCTTTAATGTCGGCAATGCTCCATCCAATGGCTTCCTTGTATTCCCTAAGAACTCTCAAAAGTTTCTCTTCCTGCAAAGAGGTTAACCTACTAGAGATGATAACAGGTAAAGTATCATTAGAACCAAGAAAAACATATTTCAAGGGATCAGGCAAAGGTTTCAATTCAACCACAGGTGGTTTAATGATTGATGGAAGTGACTTAGAAGAAGATATAGGTAAGTCCAAATGCAATAAATCATGTTTCTTATCCTTAGAAGGATTGGAATTCAAATCAGATATTACCTCAGAAAACCTATCAGGAAGAGACATGTCATGATTATCATAATCCTTACCATCCAACCCATTATGTAAAACAACTTCCACCCCATCCTTATTATCAAGCAACAAAGCCTGATCTGCTAATGTATCTATAACATCAACAGAGAAAACAGCATGCACATCACTAGGGTAACGCATGGCTTCAAAAATATCAAACCGGATCATATGGTTATCAAATTCCATGGTCAAGATTCCCTCATACACATCAATCTTTGTCCTTGCAGTGCGAAGGAATGGTCTTCCTAGAAGCAGAGGAATAGGTCGAAGATCAAGCTCATCCTCCTCCATCTTGAGTACATAGAAATCAGCTGGGAAAACAAGCTCATTAACCTGCACAAGCACATCCTCAACAATCCCTTCGGGATAAACGTTAGACCGATCGGCGAGTTGAATTATCACGCCGGTTTCATTCAAAGGACCAATGCTAAGATTAATGTAATTGAGTAAGGCATAACATTAATTGAAGCACCTAAATCACATAATGCCTTCTCAAACTTTTTATCTCCTATTGTACAAGGGATGGAAAATGAACCTTTGTCTTTGCACTTGACTGGCAATTTTCTTTGAAGGATAGCAGAACAATTTTCATTTAGGCTTACCCTTTCATTCCCTTTGTGCTTCCTCTTGTTGGTGCAGAGATCCTTCAAGAATTTGGCATAGCGGGGAACTTGTTTTATAGCTTCAATGAGAGGGATCTTAACTTGCACCCTCTTGAAAGTCTCCCAGATCTCATTGTCAACATCTACTTTGGTCTTCTTAGCTAACCGAGAAGGAAAAGGAGGAAGGCAAGCATTAGTCTTGATATTGGGGTTAGGAAGTTTAGAGTTTACCTGACCCTTTGAAAGTAGGGGGTTGTCATTGGAGAATTCTGGTGCAGTCTGGGATCGGCAAGGGGGCTTGCTGGGTGTGGCAAGGTCAGTATTGTCGTTCTCTATGCTTCTGGGGCTCCCCGCGTGTGGCAAGGTAACCTTCCCGCTTACCTCCAGGGGTCTTCCCCGTTTTCGTCAAGGGACCCTCCCTGCTCGCGGCAAGCATCAGGGGACAAAATCTCCTTGTTTTGCTACCAAAGTTTCACGCTCCTTCTCCAATTCACGAAGATCACCTAACTTGCTTACCACATTTCAAAGTAATTGCCTTAAGTTCCGCTCTTGGGTCAATTGTTTGAGATGGAATTTTCCCAGAGAGTTGACTTTCTATTCTACTCATGGCATTAGCAAGTTGTCCTATTTGATTTTTGATGCTCGTGAGCTCTCCTTCATGTCTCAACATATTCTCGTTAGTTTTCAACTGACTTTCAGTCAACTGCAATTGAGTCTCACCCAACTTCTGCAACATTGCTTCAAAATTTGAGCTCTGCCCTTGATTTGTTGGTTGAGTTTGAGCATTCCTTTGTCCTGAAGCTGCAGGTTGTGATTGGTAAGGTGGTCTGATAGCATTATTGGGATTACCATGCCTCAAGTTGGGATGATCCTTCCACCCAGGATTATAATCATTGGATCCCTGATATCCCACTGCATTGGCTTCTTCCACCTGATCTTCAAATAGAGTAGGACAAGTATCAGTAGGGTGATCAATCGAAGCACATAAACCACATACCGTTTGATTTTTGCCTATACCCAATTGATTCTTCACCAAAGAGGTAAGTTGAGAAATTTGTTGTTCCAATCGAGCAGTGTTGATGGTAGCTTCCTTAACCTTATGCACCCTTCTTTCATCGACCCCGTACCCATGAGAAGCCCTAGCTTGAGATTCTATCAGCCTCCGAATTTCATCGGTATTCTTAAGCATTAAATCTCCACCAGCAGAACAATTGAGTAATTTCTTTTCTATCACAAAGAGTCCATTAAAGAAAGCATGCAACAATTGAAGTTCTGAATACATGTGATTAGGACAACTACCAACCAACCTATTGAATCGATCGCAATATTCAAATAAACTCTCTCCATCGTTTTGCTCAATCCCAACAATCTGTTTCTGAATCAAAGATGTCTTCGCAGAAGGAAAGTACCTCACGAAGAATGCTGCAAGGAGAGCTGCCCAAGAATCATTGCTTCCGATTGGTAAATCATCCAACCAATCCCTTGCTGCTCCTTCAAGTGAGAGAGGAAAGGCACGCATCCTAACTTCATCTTCTTCAACTCCTGTTGGTCCTGTAGAAGAGCAAATCACTAGAAATCGTTTAATATGCTTAATGGGATCTTCCCCAGACAATCCATTAAATTTAGGCAATAAATGAATGAATCCTGTTTTTAATTCAAAAGGAACATTAAGCCTATTATACTGAATGCAGAGAGGAAGATTATTCAAGTTAGGAGCCATGATCTCCCTCATAGGCCTATTGTCCACCACTCTTGTTGGTTGAGCAATGGGAATCGGTGGAGGAATATTCCGATTCTGAGGTGGAGGAGCGTTCCGATTCTGAGGTGGAGGAAGTGCAGGTGGTGGTGGATCTGCAACATGATTATCCGCTCTTTCTCCGTCCTGTCTTTCGCCTTCCATTGTTTGCCTTCTTTGTGAAATTTGACTTTGTGCAAACCTTTCGATCTCAGGGTTTATCTTGTATTCAGGTGATAATCCTTCTGTTCTACGAGTCATGCACTACCTGAAAGCCAACTCAAAAGAAACCAAAAACGACAAGCAAAAGAGAACAATAAAAATAAAAATTTAAACTAAAACTAAGAGAAAAGTAGCTAATCTACTTAACTCCCCGGCAACGGCGCCAAAAATTTGATGGGTGTCGTTTACCACCAAAAATAAATTACTAAACCTTCCTATAGACAGGGTAAGTTCAGGTCGATCCCACAGAGAGTTGTGTAAACTACTTTACTCTAATTAATCCTAAGACTAACAATTTTTGGGGTTTTGTGAATTATATGAACAATAAAATAAATAAACAAGAAAATAATAAAATTAAGCAACAAGATAAATAAATACTCAAATCCCAAGCATCGACTATTCAGGTTGATCTGATCATTGAAACAAAAGAAGTTAGAAAAAAATCTCACAAATCAACCTAAAAGTCTAAGCATGGAATTGGAGAGAAAAACTTATCTCATAATTGATGAAGAGCAGGAACAAGAAAAGTAGAAGAGAGAAGAATAAAAGAGAAAGAGTGTGTAGAATTGTGTACAAAGACTCCCTTTATATAGGGGCTAAAACCTAATCCTAAAATAACTAGGAAATAAATAAATAATTAATAAATAAGTTTGAAATCCTAAAAAGACTAGGAAAATAGCTAACTTTAGACTTGACATAGCCCATAAGTCGTGGGATTTATTTTAAGATCAAATCTGGAGAAAAGCCCATTGAAAATAGGAAAATCTGCCAAAAATCGCAATTTGTCAGGAACCTCCCCGTTCGCGGCAAGGGCCTCCCCGTGCCCGGGTAGCCTCAGGAAATTTATTTGCTTCCAGGAGCTTGACAGGTTCGGTAAGGGCCTCCCCACTCTCGGGGAGCACCAGAAACTCCAAATCCTAAGCTCCTAAACTTCTCCAAATTCTTCACGAAATCACCTTGAATTGTCTTATTTCAACATTAGCATCTTCAAAAGTACCTATAAGACAAAAACAAAGCAATTAGATAGAAATGAAACAAGATAGGCATTAAAAATATACAAATTAAGCATAGAAAACTAAGTAAAATAAATGCTTATCATATTTATAGGCAAATGAGGCTAGGGTTTGCTAAGGAGTGCAAATGACTTAGAAGTCCTTGAGGTTGGTCGGCCTTGTTGAGCAAGTAGTGAGATATAAGTCCCCATGTAAGCACATATGGTTTCCTATACATCACTTGCATCGACATGGACTAGTATGATCATATGGGCAACCATTAGCATAAGATAATTAACCACATACTCTTCATTGTGCGGCATTAGTCTTCATCTTCTCAAATTGTCTTCTTGGGTCTCCATTGATGATCATTCAAGTTTCCATTGGTAACTTTCATGAGTTTTATCAACACATGGTTCACCACATTGAAAAAGTGGTTCACCACATCCTTTGGACTATGGTCGAAATTCACCATCTTGAGGTCTCCTTTTGGGCTTCAATCCAAACGTGCTTCAAATAGCTCCATATTTCTCCATTTTAGACCATATTGCAACTTTCTCTCTAAATGGACCTATAGTGCAAAATGCCCATTTAGAAGGTAAAATAACATATAAAACATATCAAATACATGCAAAATGGATACAAAATGCATGTAACATCTTGGTCTCATCAACGATGCCCATTGTAGATACCAATCTGTGACGGATTTGTACCTTGCTGCGATGGAATCTGTCTGTCGCCGTAGCCATGTTTTCTTGTAGTGTAATTATGCTTATTGGCCTTTTTGCGATCCTAAAGGACATGTTGTCCCTCCTTAAACTATAATCGAGACAATTAGCCTTTTAAACTTTCAAAATTTAGGACAATTTGTTCCATATATTGGGGTAAATTACCTTGAATTTGGAAAGTTCAAAAGGCTAATTGTCTTGAATTTGAAAATTCATGGGGTTTAAGTTGTCGCATTTTGAAATTTAGGGACAAAATGCCCTTGCCATTATTTTTCAAAGGGCAAAAAAGGCAAGCCGTTGGGAATGTTGGATAGAAATTAGAAAGTACCTGAACACCGACGTGCTGCTATATATTCCGTGGTAGCGTAACTTCCCCTTCTCCGGAGCATTTATAAGAAGAATGTTTGTCTTTGGATGACCTGTTGACCAGAACAAGGCGAAAATTTTAGGTTGATACATAGAATATGATTAATGAACTCATTCAACTATTATATATATATTCTCAAAAGTGCAAATAGATTAAGAAGGCATTGAAATAAAATTACTGTGCTGTAAATTGCATAAATAATCAACAAGTGAACGAATCGGTGATCATAATTGTATAGTTATTTGCCATGTTTTAGAATAGATTGCTTATTTTTAAGTCTTAAAGTAGCAAAAAGGGTGGTGGAAATGAAGTGAAATTAAAAGAGCTTCAATATAATAAGTATATATAGGTTGATATATAGGAAAACTTTAAATATGGAAATATCACCTTACTAGGGGTACCGGTACCTTTTCCTGCAACTCACACAATGAGCGTCGTTGGCCTTGTTGAACTCTTGATCAAAGGACTGGTTCTTGTTAGTCCTTTTGTTCCCCCCTCAAGTCTCTTCCCCCACTGCAAAGTAATTTTATGGCAAGTAACAAATATATATATATATATATATATATATATATATATATATAAAAGCCGGGCCATACATATTTTGTTTGAAAGGCAAGTTGAATTTTATTAACCAAAGAAAATAGTTGAAAGAAAAAGGAATCAAGCCAGTCAAACGGCTTGTCACAATCAACAACAAAATAGGGGCAAAAGTACATAAACATCATCAAAACAAATATGTAAATAAGTCACTGCACACTCAAAACAACCCTTAGCGCAAACATCAGCTTCACTATTTGCCCCTCAACAAATATGAATCTACCATACATGGATATATATTAAATGTGCTTTCCCGTATAGAGGAACTAATCGCCACTCGAACAAGCAAAATGTTTGAGAACATAACTGGTTATGTTCGAGCTCGGCTCGTTTACAACCCTACTTCAACTTCAACTTTTCTTCAAATCTGATTTTTCTTTGAATTAAAATGGTTAGTTAGGGATATATCGACAAAAAAACAATAGTAAAATAAAAACAAAAAGATTATTTGTTATTCAGATTGAACTTTGAAAAGGCAAGCCAATCAGTTAGTCAATATGGTAAATCCTTAGACTTGCGGTGGGTGCCAACTGGATTCGAGCATCCATAAATCCCTATCCGTATGCGATCTGTGAGTCTGAAAAATATGTAGGTGAAAGTTCAATGTATCCGTAAATCCCCAAAGGGATTAGTGGCTACATGTCCGTCACCAAATAGGTTGTTTCGGTGCTTGAGAGGTTAAAGAGGGACGGTGGTGGGCTGACTTTAGGTGAAAATCCGACCTGCCTAAATTACGCCTATGGCGGATTGAAATCAGACATATTTGGGAAGTGAAATTACTTTCTCTGGCGGATTTAGGAGGGACTTATATATTTAAGGGAATTGGGGTTTTGGACTCAAGATTTTTCTCTCTTGAGTGAATAAACCTATTAACTTCTCAGTTAAAAAGAAAAACATCATTATGAAAAATTCAATATCAATAAAGAAAAAAACTATTTACCTGACTACTGAGCTGAATTGTCATGAACAACGATCAAATCAACAATTTGTTGGAAGACGATCTTGTAATCAAAATCTAATATAAGACTAAGAAAAAGTAAAAACTAGGGTTGAAGTTTAGCATTTTCTTATCCCAGAGGTTTTATCAATGCTTGTGGTGGTAAATACCCCCCCCCCCTTTTCACAGATTTACAAGTAAAGGGAGTAGAGAGCGTCGAGCGACGAGTTTCTTACATGACTTCTCTTACTTCTCAGCCACTAGACTGAACGAGAAGTTGATAGATTTGTTTATATATATAGGCAATAGGAAATAAATATAGTATCCACTCACAACATCTTTTAAGATTGTTGTGGATTTACTTACCATATTTGAACTTTGAAGTAGTTACTTTTAACCTGTAAAATTACCCCCACCAGATTTTTTTACTTGATGTAACAAAATGATAAAACCCTAGTATCCTTTTCATCAGGATTGAGATAATTAACCTAATTTTGTCTTTTCTCCTATGTTTGAAGAATTGTAAAGAGGCCTATTTTTAAAACCTAGATTCAATAGGCCTCTTCACGTGTAAATCCAAGTCTAAATTGAAAAAAGAAATGTCTGCAGCGCAAACACAAGCTAACATACTTGTATATAGTAATTATGTTATTTAATAGATTATATATTTATATTATATATTCATATTTTAGCAAAACCATGAAAGATATATATAATTTATTACTTAAATATTAACTCTTATATAAAATGCTACATATATTAAATTTTAATTCACTAATTTTTAGTTTTATGTTCATACATATGTAATATATAATTAATTTTGATGATGATTTTATCTATCGAGTATTGGTCTAACATGTAAAGACTATATCTCCATAGATACCTAAATTTTAATTATTTTATTATATTAATTGAAAAAATAAAGAATAAAGATTTAAATATAAAAGATATTTACTTACAAAAGTATTTCAAATAATATAGACCTCACCCAAAACACCGAAAGTTAAATGACCCGAAACCAGAATGACTTATATGGTATATCACAAAAGACCCGACGGAAAAAAAAAATTGACTGACCCACTTTATCTTAACTCGGCTGACCCGCCTGACTGACATTTCTAACCACAATTAGAAAAAAAAAAATCAAGCCATGCAATTCAAGATATTTATTGTTGAAGAGTTTTGATGGAAATAATTACATTGCGGAGCAAATTGATGGGACAATTTTGGTGACAAAAATAAAATTATTAGAAAAATTATTACACTGTATAATTTTCAATACTCCATGTTTGATATTTTTATTTAATTTTGGTTTTAATGAATATAACCTAGGGGTGGGTATGTGAAGTTAATAATAGGGTACCTGACACTACCCAACCCGATTATGCATGGTTAGGGAATTTTATAATTGGGTTAGGGTAGGATTCGGGTAATAGGTTTAGTACCCGTATACAGGTTGGGATAGGGTTCGAATAGTGACCTTAAGGTGCCCACTACCAAAACTCGGTTACTAATTGATTATTCTATAATATTGAATTTTTATTTATATATATTATGTTTTTACTTTTAAATTACTCTTAATCAACTTAATTAAAATATGTTCATTGTTAAAAATATGATTTTTAACTTTGATCAATATATTACAAGTTAATTTCAGTTTACTAATTATTATTTAATTATAAGAAAAAAATATCCAAGTTCTTTTATCGGGTTCGGGTAGTTAATAGGTAGTTATTATATTATTCGGACAGGGTACATGTAGTGTTTTTAAAATAATAACCGGATGGTTAAAAGGTTCAGATACTGTAAAAAAAGTAGGGTTAGGGTAGGGATACCCTACCCGATTGCACCCCTAAAATAACAGTTACATGCTGCATTTAAAATTAGAATTGAAAAAGGTGCTACAAAGTTATCAAAATGATAAAAAAAACTATAGATTTTTTTTTTAAATGGGGAGGGGAGGTTACAATGCTTTTATTATTGGGAAGTTACAAATATATACTAAATAGTATTTGAAAGACCCAGGGAATTTACCAAAGGCCCCTTTTGAGGATTGATGAGGATGTTCCATTTGAACTTTTTTTGTCATTTTCTGTCTTTTCTCACTTGCCAAATTACTAAGAAGACCCTAGGTTAATTTCTAGCCAGTTCTTGCCCTTGAGTCCTTTTTTGTAATTATCCTTTCTTTTCACATAAATGTTATAATAAATCATATCCCCCTTAATTATCTAGAATTGTAACCTCTCTTCAGGCCTTTCATGTCCATATGAAGAAAAGAGTAAACTTAGTTTTTGTTTAAGTGCTACACACTTTAGAGGAGGAAACAAAATTGAAGCTATTGCATCTGTCCATGTACAAACTAATATTTTTAATTTATTGCTAACTTTAGGGCATATACTCAATGTTGATAGTATAGCCTTTTAAAGATGCAACACATTTAAAATTATAGTACATTCGAAATTTTCTACGTATCAAACAATTTAATTCGAATAGAAAAATGTTCAAAGAAATAGATTGTTGAACGTCCGACGCGCCAACGTGGGCCGATCCACTTATCGTTAGTAATTGGAGGTTACATGCACAACATCATATTTGGGCAGTTACAAATGCTTGTAACCTCTCTTTAAGGTATTCAGCGATTTCAAAGTTACGTGCACAACATCATATTTCGGTAGTTACAAATATTTGTAACGTCTCTTTAAGATATTTACTAATTTGGAGCAACATCATATTTGGACGGTTACAAGTACTTGTAACGCATCTTAAAGGTATATTGGCTAAATGCACAATCATTTCATTTGCTGATAAGCTTTGATCATCTTATCCTCTCCGTTTAGTTTGTCTTAAAGAAGCCAAAAAGAAAAAAAAAGAAATCTTTCTCAACACTCTCTTTAGAACGTTTCGTGCCTTGTAGTTGAAATAGTCACGTTACATCCCAAGATACGGCAACCCAACAGTATGTCATACTATTTTACTAAAATATTGCTATAGAAAGATTGTGCACAATTATAATGTTTTATATATATATAATTTAGGGGAACTATCATAAAGAGTAATAGAAAAATAAAGAGTAATAGAAAAGTGAAAAAGACCCATTTAGTGTAATAGTTGTAGATTATCCCTTAAAAACTTAATGGGTAAAATAGTTCCCACTAAATGTATTGAATATCACTTAATTTTTTTCTTTTATGAGATGAGATATGTGTCAATTTTTTAATCGTCTTTTGAAGTCCAAAAACTACACTAATATTATATCAAATAATTATCTTTTGTATTAAACATTTGCGCTATTATAAAGTTAAGTCTACACCATCTTTCCTTGGTATAAATAAAACTTTTATATGTAAAAGATGAAGGACTAGAGAAATGTTTAAAAAACTTTGAACAAATAATTTTAAACGAGTTGAGAAAGTTTTTTTTTTTTTGTTTTTTTAAGACAAAAACTAGAGAGAGATCATAAGATGATTAGAGCTTATTAGCAAATGAAATGATTGTACAATCAGCCTATATACCTTGAAAAGACGTTAGGAGTATTTGTAACTATCCAAATGTTGTGCATGTAACTTCCAAATTACTAAATACCTTGAAGAGACGATACAAGTATTTGTAACCGTTCAAATATGATGTTGTGCATACATGTACCTCCAAATTACTAAATACCTTGAAGATACGTTACAAGTTTTTAGAACCGCCCAAATATGATGTTGTGCATGTAACCTCCAAATTACTAAATACCTTTAGAAAACTTGTAACCGTCCAAATATAATGAGACAAGTATACTAAATACCTTGAAGGGAAGTCACAAGTATTTGTAACCCCCCATATATGTTGTGCATGTAATCTCCGAATTCTTAAATGCCTTGAATAGACGTTACAAGTACTTGTAACCGCCCAATTATAATGACATGCATGTGACATCCAAATTAATAAGGATTTGTAACTCCCCAATGTCGAAATGTTCGGGTCTGGGGAACCCTGTCGAAACGACTTTGGAGATGGAGTCGCCACTAATCAAAATTCTTAGGTGTGATTAGTCACCTAATTGCCACTTAAGCTAAGTCGAGTCCAAAAGCTCGGCAATGGACCCACTAAACCTAAGGTCTGGTCTTTGCAACCTAAATCTAGGTTCGGGAGTCGATTACGCTCGGGGAAGGATTAGCACCCCCGGAGCGCCCGTCAAGTGACAAAAAATCTTAATCTAACTAGATCTACTGGGTCGAAAAGAAAAGTTGGTTGTTTTTACTCCTAATCTTGATTATTATTCAAAAGGGTTATGAAAGAAAATAAAAGCATTTTTAAAACCAATGTCGAGAATTCGAAGAATATAATCGAACACCGTTGATTAATTCTGTTACGATTCTCTTTCGCTATTTGTGCTCTTGTTGACTCTTCTGCACCGGGAAGATATTTTGAAAATGCTGTGATAAAATCTTTTTACCCCTTGTTTTTGCTTTTTTTTAAAAAAAAAAAACTTAATCAATTTTATTAATTTCCAAAACCTTCTTTCGAATTGCTTAATTAAAAAACATTCCTTTTTGAAAATGCTTACCTTAAAAAAAACTCTTTGATTTACCCATTTCTTAATTTTTGAAAATAAGAGAGCATATTTGAGAAAAAAACAATTTTTTTTTAGAATACATTTTATTACATCTTTTAATTTTCTGATTTTTTCATTTTTCACTTTCTTCTTTTTTCATTTTTTTCTTCAACTTTGACCTAAATATTAATGCATGTATGAAATGATGAATGCAAATTCCGGTTTATTAATTGATTAATAAAAGGGGTTTACTCGAATTGGCCTTCACGAACCTAGCCCGGCCCTCCAGGGATATTCGCGAAAACCATTCAATCTCGGACCGAAATCTCGAGAGGTCGTGGAAGCGCACTTTTACCCGAGATTAGCTCGTCATAGTTTAAACGCCCTCTTATTAATCGACATTTATAATGGTGGTATGAAATGCAAACATTTATAATCAACCGAAAGTAAATATGGTTTGCATGTGCTTATCTACTAATTATCGAACTACATTAAATTAATTACAAGCCCAAAAATAATTGAATTAACAAATAAACTAAAAGAAAATTAAAAAGCTAAAGGGCGAATTGGCAAATTGGGGACCTTTCTCCACATAAAGTAAACAATTAGCAAAGTTCAGGAATAGCATAAATTAAGTATCAATAATATAAATCAAGCACTTAATAGCAAAATTCTAGCATAAATTTCTAAAATCAAGGATTAAATTGCATCTAATAGTAAATAAAATCCTAAAGCAGGGGCCAAGTTGCATTTAATCAAGAAATAAATTTGAAATCAGGGGTTAGGCCGCATAAATTAAAAATAAAATCCTAAATCAGGGGCAAAATCGAATCAATTGATAAAAATTACCCTCGATCAGGGACTATATTGAAAATGGAAACAAATTTCAGTCTTTATGTGAGTCAAATAATAACTTATGGGATATAGATGCATCAAATTAAGGACTCAATTGACAGAAACGAAAAAAACCTTACCTTTATTGGGTCGACCCGTGGGTCGTTAGGATGGATCAAGGCCGGGTAATTATAAAAGACCCTTCTTCCTTCTTTTCACAACCCTAACTTATTCTAACCTAAATCAGCGTCGTCTCCTAAAATCTCCACCACCACCGCTTTGCCACATCAGAGTGAATCTTGGCTGCCACTCGAACTCAAACGCTCCAGGTAGCTTCCCCTTGCCTCCTTGATCTCGAATATGGTCTTCAATCTTCGAGAAGATACCGCCAACGCCTCCAATCTAGCCTAATCCGAGACGAGAAAAAAACCTTTAGATCCCGGGAACCAGCCACTCAACCACCCTGAAACTTTGATGTTACTCTCATCTGCCCTTCTGCTTCCAACCCAGTACTCAATTTCAAGATCGAGCCTCCCCATCACCGAATCCCCAAGACCACAACATATGAATCTTATCTTCGATTTTTAAGAGATCCGAAATTTCAGAGAAATAAGAGAAAGCCAAGTCCAAAGAGAGTGCTTTCTTTGCTTCTTCTCCGAGAGAATGTCAAGACCAAGTATGGAGATTTTTTTTTGAGTATTTAAAAAAAAATCCCCGAGATAGTGTGTGTGTTCATGTATTTTAGTGAGGGAGCTTTCATTTTTTTGATATCAGAGAGGAGGGTTAAAGGATAAAGAGAGGGATTCATCCCAAGAGAGAGCCCAAGAGAGAAGATTTTTTATCGAGTGATTGTTTTCCAAGAGAGAGTTCTGAATTTTTTTGTGTATCCGAATGGGAGATTTTTTTTCAAGGATCATCAGTGTATGGGAGCCTGAATTCAAGAGGTCGAGATTTTCTTTTTTCACCAAGGAGTGTAGTGTGTCCTTTTTCTATGAGAGAGTTCGAGAGAGTTGAGTGTTGGATTTTTTGTGGATTTTTGTATGGAAGGGTGAAGAATGAGGGTCTGTGAAGAGAGCTTTTTTGTTTCAATGGCCGAGAGAAGTGGAGAGGTCTCTGTTTTCCAAAAAAATGGGAGTCTTTTTCTGCTTTTTTTTTTTTATCTGTATCAGGGGTGTGTGAGAGATAAAGAGGGGAGCTTGTGAGGATCTGTGGAGTCTTTATCGTGTGTAGAGAGAGGGAAGATGATTATTGAGGGAGGAGGGTTGTGTAGAGGGAGCGGGAGACTGTGTTTGTCACGCCCCGACCCGGAAGTCGAGCACGAACAACCGCCGTGTTACCTCAAAACACGTGCCGACCGGTCACGTGCACCAAGGCTCCACGAAGCGTCAATACCAAATAAAATACCGAAAACATGAACTGAGTATAAATCTGAAATACTGAAGTTTGCAAATCAGAGTAAAGCAGAAACATTAAAAAAATAAATACAGTAGTAAAAACATTGCAACGTTTAAAACCGAAACCATAAGTCAATAGAGAAAACCAAAAATCGAATTAAGACAAAAACGAGGAACAAGAGATAGCAAGAACAAAGACAACTGCCAGTGGGACCCATCATGTAGTGAGAAGTACCTCTAACTGGAGGGATCACAGCCTACGCCACCGACTCAAACGTCAAAGGAAACGCTGATCCTAGCTACCCTGAAAGCACAACAAAAATTTGAGGGGTGAGTACACGCATGTACTCAGTGAGTGAACCACCCTCAAAGGAGGATCTGGGAGGGTGGGGTGCACTCACAACCAAAACAATTCATAAAACAACAATTATAAAATCCAGATCGTCAATAAAAAACGAGTACATAAAATCATTTATCGTTTCATGAAACAAATGGGCTGCCATTAAAACCTATCCAGAGTGACCTTGGCCCGAGTCAACCTCCGGAACCGTCAGGGGCATTTTCACCATCATCGAATAATCAGTAAAAATAAAATTTATCTTATTTTTCCAAACGAGCCCGTTCCCCTGACGTTAGCTTGGGTCCGGTACTGAGTGGTGGCCGCAGCACACCCAATTTAGCTCTCCCATGCACACGCCGAACCGGTAAATAAATATGGCGTGTCGGGCCTGGAGCGACGAACCATTTGGATCCAAACTCAACTCATGGTTCGCCAATCAGGTCTAACTACTAGCTAGTAAACCACCAAATCAGCCACACGTACTCCCTGGACTGCGTCCAGTCCACGAGTCCCCGTGTGCTTAGAAACCATTCAAAACCATTTTCAATGATCGCTAGTGCACCCAAAATAATTTATTAAAACATTTTATAAAGCATTTAAATAAAAATAGTAATAAAACATTTTCCTCAACGGGTTCTCCGTTGAAGACAGCTCACTCACAGTTCAGGGGACTCGTACACCCCAAAAGTCAATCCACTGTGAGACTAGCCGGTGTCTCGATCAGCGCCTCAGCCGTTTGATTGAGCACGTGCAACACAAGAAAATCGTTAAAACCAATATCATAATCAAAATCGTAAGCTAAAGTAATAAACCAAATCAGTCAAATAAGATAGAATAAAATCAGAAGACACACATAACCAAGACCCATGGTCTAATGTTGAGGAGTTTAACATATGTCATTCTATCTTTCGGGGCAAGTTTCAAAGTCGAAACACACTTTCTAAGGCTCATTTGTTTATTTTAGGTCTACAGGGGCAAAACGATAATTTTATTCGACAAAGGGCAAAACGGTAATTTTTCATGATAGGGGTAAAATCGTAATTTTACCAATCAGGGGTATAATCATCAATTAGGATACTCATATTCGGAATCTACACAGTTTAATTCAAAGTACAAGGTTAAAACTGTAAATTAACTTTCTAAGGGTAAAACGGTAATTTAGTCACTCTTAGGGTAAAACGGTAATTTTATGCTCATACAGATACAACGTATATATTCGTAAATCCTTACATGACCGAATGAGTCAAATTCTTTTCTAAGGGCAAAGTTGTAATTATCCGCCTCTGAGGGTAAAATGGTCATTTCAATATTATTGGTTTCACAACGTACATATGAATTCATTGATGTGAGCAATATAGTCGAATTCTCACAATTCCACCCTTAAGGGTAATTTCGTAAATTTGATGATTAATGGGCATAACCGTAATTTCATTGGTCAAGGGTAACATGGTTATTTTACCCAAAAGGGTCACTACGGTAGCTTTCCAATCCTGAATGTGCGATCTTAAAGTTTAATTACATGTATCGCTCTCTTAGGGGCATGATGGTAAATTTGCCTATTAAGGGTATTTTGGTAATTTTACTTTGTTAGAGTACGGTGACATTCCTTACTTGTCATAGTTGTTGATCCTAGTCAGTCGGATTCGAAATTGCACCTCAACAGGTTAAATTTATCCACTTATAATACATAAGGGCAATATGGTCATTTTCGCTTCTAGGGGTAAAGTAGTCTTTCTACAACTTATGTATAATTCCAATACTTTATCTGCTTTATTCCACAATGTAAATTTGACCGATTTCAAAATCGTGGCTTAATAGGATAAATTAATACACTTTTATTAACTGAGGGTAATATGGTAATTTACCCACTCCAAGGACGAAATGGACATTTTATGATCATACGTAGATTACGGAGTAATATAAGAATTATTCGGATTTAATAACACTACCGATGTCATCGAATTCGTTTAATTTCTCTTCTAAGGGTAATTTCGTAATTTAGCATCTTAAGGGTGATTTTGTAATTTTACTCGCCCAAGGGTAAAATTCTAACTTCACTTATCAATTTATTGGACCCAATTCTTTATTCCAAAAATTCTTATTGATTTCCTTTATTTCCTTTTCCTCTTATTTTTTTTTCTTTTCCCTTTCTTTTATTTAATTTTGGGCTTGGGCCTCCATTTTTTTTTTAAAAAAAAAAAATTGCTGTTGGGCCTGGCTAGCCCAAGCCGCTAGCCAGCCGCCTCAGGCCAGCAGCTTGGGCCATGCGCTTGGCTGGCCCAAATGGCCCTTTTTTTTTCTTCTCTTTTTTTTTTCTTTTTTTGGTTGTTTGGTCACCAGAGGCTGGTCGGAATCTGGAAAATTCCAGATTCCGGCAGCCCTTGTTTTGGCCAAATTAAACCATTTTTCAACATATTTTTCACCAAATTTGCATTCCAAAATACTACCCAACATATCTAATCACAAACCCAAACAATATACACATGTAATCATCTCCAAATCATTAATATTCATCCATTTTAACTTCTAAGCATTATTAAACACAATTTTTAACCAATTTCCAAGCTCCAAGCATTAATCAATGTAACAATCAACCAACATAACTCCAACAACAATATTTCAAAACAACTTACCCAAATATATATTTCATTCTTCTATTACTTCCAAGGTCCTCCATAGCTCCAATCTTCAATTCATCTTGTTTTCCAAAGCCTTTAAATAGCATATTTGTTCTTTCCAATTGTTTTGAACCAAATTGAAAGCCTCCCATACCACCAAAACGAAAACCCAAGTAAGAATTTAAGCTCATAATAATTAAACATATTCAACTTCCTCAAAATTATGAGAACTTACCTTAAAATATTTTGAACTCCAATAAATCAAACTTTTCTTCATGAAATTCCATTCAATATGTAACAATAGATTTATATTTTCATGGGCTCTCTAATCCTCCAATTGCATGTTAATCATATGGCTAATTTGGGGTGTTTCTTTGTAGAGAGAGAGAGCTTCTAGTGAGAGAAATATTAAGAGTGAAGATGGAATGAAAACCAACGGGAAGAAAAGAGAGGAAGAGGGTTGCTTTAAAATTACCCCAAATTGGCCTAATTGCCATATGGTCCTTCTTCATTTGGGCCTCATTTCGATTTAGTCTCAAAACTTTTCACTACAAGTCAATTGACCTTCTTTCACTTACTTCTTCACTTCTCAAAAATTAATTTCCAACATCACAAATATTTTTATGGTATTACAGTGTTGTTGTGAGTGAGGAGGTGAGATTTTTTCAGTGTGAGCGAAGGTTGGAGAATGAGGGTCCGAGAGGGAAGATGAGAGGGAGGGAGGTTATCGAGTGAGGAGAGTGGAGAGGGGTCTGTATTCGATGGATGAAAAAAAGGCTTATCAGTTTCTAGATTCTTCCTCTCCTTTCTGTTGTTGAATAACTACTTTTGTTTCCTTGTGAGCAGGTACCAAATTGAGATTAGGATGCGGAGCTGGCCATCAACCAGCTTAGACAATCGAATCTTCTCCCCTATTTTGAGGTAAGGCCATTTCTGTTTTATTCCAATTCCTGAATTTTGTTGAACTTGCTCCTCTGAATTGGTTACTCTGCTTTTGCAGCCTTTGTGAATTCAAATGTTTTGGAACCTTGCTGTTTTTATTGCTTTGGCTTGTGTACTCTGCAGATTCATTTGAATTGCTTACCCATCCTTGCATTACTAAGGGCATCATATCTCTGCATTTGAACTTTTGTTTATCCATAATGGCACACATTCTTTCTATGTACCCTATTAACAGTTTCCACTTTTCAGGAACTAAGACTAAGCACACTTGAGAATTTCGGAGCCGAGGGGCAAATAACACAATGTGCCAATGCTATGGTCCGATGAGAACCGACTACAAAGCAAGGATGAGCACCATATCTTGACAATTTGAAAGCGAGCAAAAGCAATAAGAAAAGGAATCTAGATAAAAACCCATATAGGAAATTAGGGGCTCTCTCATTAAAAATGAAATAAAGTGCTCTGTCAGTATGGTGAAGAGGAAGCTGCTTTTTCAGTGTCCTAGGAGTGGATAAAAATCTTTTTGTATTTTTCTGAAATTGCCAATGTGTATAAACTTTACTACTTGAAAAACATATTTTATTTTATTTCAATTTTTTTGGAGGGCAACCATAACTTGTATCCTATGTTTATTACAAAAATAAAAATACAAATTTCTAGCAAACTACATCTACACAATGCTTATGCAATAAAACTCAAGAAATAATCCATTCAATGTGAAGGGGAAGCCCAATTAGACCAACATGAACCTAACCAAATCAAATTTTGTTTCCCAAAGTAAATCCAAAATTAATACAAATGATCAAAGAGCTAATACCAAACCTCCAAATATTGACCTAAACCATGATGCGTGCAACTTAATCAAATTTAACATGTAAATTAGAACCCCCCTTTTTTTTTGTAATCTTCCTTCAATGCAATTTGTTCTATGGACCTAATTGAATTAAAGGCGAACACCATCTGAACTAAATCTATCTAATACCCCCGAATTGCAAAATAAAATGCAACAATACTAAATGAAGTTAAAGCTTTGAAATATGCAAGATGCCAAAGATGCACATTAAGATTCTTTTTTTGGGTTTTTCTAGCGCAACCTAAATGACTAAGAATAAATTAGCTAATCTAACTAAAAGTGAACTTAAAATGACTAAAATGCCCCTGAATGTGCAAATGACCCAAAATCCCCCTAGATGACCCTAATGCTAATCAAGGAATAAATTAATTTAAATGAAGGATACAAGACAAAAATGGGTGTCTACACCCAACAGTATAAGCATCGTAAGCTCACCTCCACATTAAAAAGATTTTTTCTACCATTTTTCTACCATCGTAACAGCTTTTCAGTTCAAATTTTAAAAGTAACATGTAACAGTTATTTAAGGGATGCAAAGCGTAGGGTACTTGTGAATTTTGAGGTACCTGCCCTAACCCTATTATTTTCTAGGGTATGTGAACCCTATAACTACCCGGTTATGTCTTTTAAAACCACTACACATACCTTACTCGGATAAAATATCAATTACCCATTAACAAATCGAACCCAATAAAAAATATGAATATTTTTTATTATAGTTAAATAAAAATCAATAAACAAAAAAAGATTTGGTTAAAACTAGAAAGCAAAAAATTACATTTTGAATCCATTAGGATAAGCAACACCCCTCATATCCGCTTGCAAAACTTCCAACACTTCTTGCGGAGGAAACCAAATAAATCTAAGTTAAAAACCATATTTTTTACAATGAACAAATTTTAATTAAGTTGATTAAGTATAATTTTAAAATAAAAATACAATATATAAATAAAAATTCAATATTACAATAATCAATTAGTAACTAGGTTCGGTAGTGGGCACCCCAAGGCCACTATTTGAACCCATTATGGTACTAAACCTACTAGCTGAACCCTACCCTAACACGATTATAAAATCCCCTAACCCTGCATAATCGGGTGGAATAATGCCAGGTATGCTATATTATTAACTTCCTAAATGGACCCCTAAGTTATTTTCATTAAAACTAATTTTTAATAAAAATATAAAAAATGGAGTATTGAAAATTATCTAGTGTAATAATTTTTCTAATAATTTTGTTTGTCTCACCAAAATTGCCCTATCAATTTGTTTCACAATGTAATTATAACCATCAAAATCGTACAACAATAAATTTTTGATATTGTATGACTTGTTTTTTTTTTTTTTTTTGCTAATTGTGGTTATAGATGTCAATTAGACGAATTGGACCAGTTTCAAGTTTAGGAAATCTGGGTTCGGATAAAATTGGTCGGTCAATTTTTCCCGGTTAGGTCATTTAGGTTATAGCTTATAGGTCGTTCGGGTTTCGGGTCTTGAGTTATTTAGGTTTTTCGAGTTTTAGATATTTTTTAGAATTTGAATTATTTTTATAAGTAAATGCCTATTATATTTAATTCTTTTTTTTACTTTTTCAATTAATATAATAATTAATTAACATGTAGGAATCTATGGAAAAATTGTCTTTACATATTAGACCAATACTTTATAGATAAAATCATCATCATCAAAATTAATTAAATACTAGTCCCAGGATCCGCACTTCGTGCCGAGGTTGTGAAAGGAGGGAACAAATAGTTATGAACATATAGGTATTAACTGTAATGATAGTTGATTTTGTGTAGTTATCTTTATGATTGATTCGTTTTGTAGCTATTGTATTTGCTATGAACATTGGAAGCATAGAAAGGATATATGCAATATATTTAGTTGGTGTTTTTTAAACTTAGGTCTCTGCTATAAATAGTGATCATGTGTCGTAAGTCGGGAGACTTAGATCACATTGTAAGGAAACTGTAGAAATAAAAAAATAGAACTTTAGCACATTCTTATTCAAATCACCCCAACATAATTAATTAAATAACAAAAACTATAAAATTTTCAATAGATCAAAATTACATTTTGAGTTGAAATTAATCGAAGATGTGGATCGAAAATTATACGGTATCAAATAGACCATCAATCGAAACTACTAAAATTCGGAGGATCTTTTAGAATTAAAACATACAAATTGGCTTTTGAGTCCTTAATGTTTAAGTGTTAAATCGAATAAAATAAAATTAGTAAAGAACTAAGTAGTATAAAGTAAAAAATAAAAAATAAAAAGGTAATTTAACAAAAATCCAAATAAGAAAATGTTTGTTGATAGAGATCTCGAAACATAAAAATTTCTTCTTGAGCCCTTAATGAAATTCTTCAAACAAATTTTCAGGTCCTTCATGAAAGTCATAGATCACGCAACAACCTTTTAACCGACACTTAAACAACTTTTGAATGGGACACATGGATAAAAATTTATATGGTATTAGATAGACCGTCAATCGAGATCACCAAATTTTGGAAACTTTTTTTAGAACTGAAAGCTCAAAATTGGCTTTTGAGTCCTTAATGAAAGTTTTAGATCATGAAATTATCTTTTAATAGACACTTGAATCAGCTTAATCGGACAAATAGAACAAAAAATATAACAATAAAAGACAAAGCGTTAACTCGTCCAACCTATAATTTTAAAGGATTCAATAGCATAAAGCATAAAGGTATGAGGGTCATTAGATAATTAATCCAACAAAAAATTGATTAGTTTATAGAGACGAAACATAAATATTCCCTCTTGAACCCTCCATGAAACTAATTAATCAAATTCAGCTTGCGGGCCCTTCATGAAAGTCATAGATCACATAATAACCGTTCAACCGATAGTTCAATAACTTCAATCGGACACATTGATCAAGAATTATACGATATTAGATAGACCGGAAATCGAGACCACCAAATTTCGAAAGCATTTTTAGAATCAAAACCTTAAAATTGGCTTTTAAGTTCTTAATGAAAGTTGTAGATCATTAAATTATCTTTTAATAGACACTTGAATAACCTTGATCGGAGAAATAGAACAAAAAATAAAAAAAATTAAAACTAAAACGTTAAGTTGTCCAACCCAGAATTTGTAAAGGATTAAATAGCATCAAGCATAAAAGTATGGGTGTCATTTGATAAATAATCCATGGAAAAAATTATTTGTTTATGGAGACCAAATATAAAAATTCCCTCTTGAACTCTCCACGAAACATATTAATCAAATTCAGCTTTCAGGCCCTTGATAAAAGTCGTAGATCATGCAATAACCTTTTAACCGACACTTGGATAATTTCAATCGGACATGTGGAAATTATACAATATTAGATAGACCAGCAATCGAGACAACAAAATTTCAGAAGCATTTTTTAGAATCTAAACATTAAAATTGGGTTTTGAGTCCTTAATGAAAGTTGTAAACCATGAAATTACCTTTAAATAGACACATGAATTATCTTGATCGGACAAATAGAAAAAAAATAAAAGAATTAAAGCCGAAACATTTAATCGTCTAACCCATAATTGTAAAGGATTAAATAGCATAAAGCATAAAAGTATGAGAATCATTTGATTAATAATCCAAAAAAAATGATATGTTTATTGAGAGTAGGACCCACCAAATAGTAACTTCATCCTAAAGTTCCCGAAACACTCTTAATAATTAACAATAATAACGAAAATACCGAGCATGAAAGTACCGAAATACCCCTGACAATTTATTCTTGGGTGAATGTGGTGTATCTTATAACTAGACAAAAGGGTAATTCCATTTTCAACTTTAATATATGTTATAGTTATTACGTAATGTGTAAACATAAAACTAAAAATTAATGAACTAAAATTTAATATAAATAGGATTTTATATGAGAATTAATATTTAAGTTAATAAATTATATATCTTTCATAGTTTTTCTAAAAACGAAAATTATATCATATAAATATATAATCTATTTGATAAAATAATTACTATATATCATGTGACTTATAAATAAATAATCATAAAAGGATATATTGTCGATATTTATTTTTATATATAATGTATTAAACAGATTAAAGTTAAGGAATGTAAAATTACTCAATTAAATTTTGGGTCATTTCGAGTTAGCTTCTCGGACAATTCTGGTTTCAAGTCATTTAATTAGATCTCAGATCAATTGAGTTTTGAGTCTCAAGTCATTCATGTTTGTCATATTAGTCTCCGATTAGTCGGGTCTTAAGTCGGCAGCGTTCCACTTGTTTACTTTTTCATTGTTAAATCGGGTTAGATCGGGTTTTTGGATTTAGGTCAACTTGTTGACAAACTCTAATTGTCGTTTAACCTTTTGTTACATCAAGCACGAAATTTTGGTGGGTAATTATAAAGGTTAAAAGTAATTACTTTAAAGTTCAAATATCGTAAATAAATCTACAAAGTCTTAAAAGATGTTGTTAGTGGATACTGAATTTATTTCCTAACCGCCTATATATATAAACAAATTTATCAACTTCTCCTTTAATTTAGTGTTTGCGAGATAGGAGAAGTCATGTAAGAAACATGTCCTCCCACACTCTCTACCTCCCTTCCTTGTAGACCTATGAAAAGAAGGAAAAAAAATTACCACCACAAAAGCGTTGATAAAAACTCCGGGATGAGAAAATGCTAAATTTCAGCCCTAATTACTTTGTTCTTATCTTAAAATAGTTGTTGATTACAAGAACGTCTACCGAAAAATTGTTGATTTGATCGTTGTTCATGTCAATTCAAAAGTTCGGATCAATAGAGAGGTAAATAGTTTTCTTGTTTATTGATATTGAACTGCTCATCATGATGTTTCTTTTTTTAACTAAGATGTTATAAGAGGTTGAAATTCAATTAAGAAAGAGAAATCTCGAATTCAAAACCTCAATTCCCTTTAATATATAAGTCCCTCGTCAATCCGCCATAGATAATCGGTACCCAAATCTGCCTTATTTCCATTTATTACTATTCATATACATTGTAAACACAATTTAGGCAAGTTGGAATTTCACCTAAAATTAGCCCACTACCATCCCTCTCTAATCTCTCAAGCACCGGAAAAAAACTATTAATGACGGGCATGTAGTCGCCAACCCCTTTGGGAATTTACGGATCCATTGGACTTTTATCTACATATTTTTTGAATCCATGTGCCACCTATCAGAAGTTTAAGCCTTCACCATTTTAACCAACTGATTGGCTTGCCTTTTCAATTTCAATCTCAATAACAAATAATCTTTTTGTTTTTATTTTACTATTGATTCTTTGTCTATATATCCCTTTCTAACCATTTTAATTTGAAGAAAAATCTGCACCCTATTTATTTCAACTTATGAGTGCACCCGTGCCTAAAGGACTTGTTCACTTTTTCTGTCTACAGCATTGGAGAGGTTGTCGTATTGCGAATGCCTGTCGTGAACTTTGGCGAGCTTTCCAAAACAGATCATCTTGAGAACGGTGAGAAACTTTTGGTTTATAACATTAATCAATTTGTTGTAGAGTATAAATGGAAATTGTCCTTTAGTCTAATATGCTAAAATCGGATAATGCTAACATCGAAATCATGTTGTGCTCTCCAATAGGAAGAGGGATTGTTCTACTTAGTTGAGGAACACAAATTTCTCTGTTTATCTTATACAAATTCCTCTGCTGCTATTATATTAGTAGTTGGCTTATTCATCTACAGTTAGTTTAATATCCTTCTCTTTAGTAGTTAGATTAATTGTAGTGAACTCTCTTTTCACACAAATGCCAAGGTCATGCTAACTCTTCTTGATCTGACATTGAAGCTTTAATTACCGTGTATGTTGATGGAAAGTTTTTTCTTTCTATTTCAGCTGTGTCACGGCATTGAATACAACAAAGCAAGAATTCTTGCTTCTGCAAGAGAAAATGGACACTCTTGTTGAGGTAACATGGGCTTCCAGTCCACTTATGTTGTTTTTTTAATTTAATTATTGTTTATGAAAGTATATAGAAAGTTGATCTATGCTTTACATATTGACTATTGGATTGATTTTATAATCTTTCTGAATGGGTTCCTATCCAGATTTTAAAAGTTTCCTTTTCTGTGATTTTTTTCTTCTTCTGTATTCCTTATCAATTCATGAGTTCTCTAACTTAATACACTAGGTTCGTCATAAGACTGATACATCCTAGTCTTATAACACACTCTCAAGACTCCAGGTAGTTGTTGGGCTTATAGCAAATTTGTGTCCAACCTTAATTAGCAAATGCATGTGGGCCCTCATAAGGTTTTAATAAATGAATGGCCAAGATTTGTTTGTTAGTCTAATGGCAAAAAATAAAACCAAAAGAAAAAAGGATTTTAATCAAGGTTTTTGAAACCGGATCGGCCATGGAACCAGTGAAGTTCCGGTCGATGATCCGACAGGTTCGGCCGTTGATCCGATCTGATGAGGGGAGTTGAGGTTAAAAAAGAATTTCATATATGATAAATATTAATTGTTGCATAACAATGACATAAAGAACTTTCTGGTTGAGTGGTCAGGTAGTTAAAAAATCGCTAGAACCGGTCAAAACCGATCCGAATCCCTGATTCAACCGGCAATTGAACAAGTCAATACCCCGGTATTGACTTGTTGACTAACCGGAAACTAAATGCATTGTCCGGATCGGACAGGCCATCGATACCCAGTTTAACCGGTCAAACCAACCAATCTGGTCCGATTTCGAAAACCATGATTTAATGGCTTTATAAAAGTTGTGAATTGCAAATTGAAAGTAGAATTGGGAAATCAATTTGTGAAGTGTGAGCGGTGGCCGAATTGGTTTTATCGATTTGGGAAGTGAGCGACGCATGCTTTGCGGGGGAGAAAGCCAAGGGAAGCGACGACACTTGTGAAGAAAAGGTAAAGCTTTTTTTGTGGTTTTCTTGCAAGAAGCTTGCAAGTGGTTTTGATTCTTACTCCATAGAGAGAAGGAGAGGAGGGGAGTAGCTCTGGAGCGCGGCACATTAGGAGTCGCGGTGTAAATGCCTCCGCCCGTAGGGAGAGAGAGGCTCAGTTGCAGAGGGAGAGAGAGAGAGAGGCTCAGTTGTAGAGGGAGAGAGAGGCTGCTGCTCATATTCAGAGGGAGAGGGAGAGAGAGGCTCAGATTTTGAGGGATAAAGCCGCTATAAGGGAGCAGATACGTATTGACGAGTTGGAGCATGGTCAGTAGGCTCATTTTGATGGGACTGGGGAGTGGACTTGTTCTGATTCGCACTCCGAGCCCCACCCCTATATTGATCTCCCTCTTACGAGGGGTAGAGGATGCCGTTTTAGTAGTACTGGATCGACATCAGGTACATAAATGATTTGATTTGTTACAAATTTAGTTATTAAATTTATATTATAATATTTGTAGTAATTAATAAATTTATTAATTTCAGGGAGTACCAAAGGATCCAGATGATCCCGGACTACTAATGATAGCTGGGTGGTTAGGGATGCAGTGCCTGGTGTATGGTAACGTGATTCCAAGTTTTCTTGGGCATATAGCGTCGCATATGTCTGAGGGCCAAATGAGAGGCGTTCTGAAGTGCCAGAACAGAGCAGCTATTTGGCAAAAGTTGAGATCCCGGTACGAGGTCTTGCCAGGGGAGGCGCGGGCGATGATTGACCGGACTGGGTTATAACACCTACATTTTACCTTGTTCAGATCGATTGATCCTCCACTGATCTCTGTGTTCATTGAGCGGTGGCAGCCCGATACAAACTCATTTCACATGTCGTTCGGTGAGATAACCACCATGCTGCATGATGTTCATCATATCCTGGGTGCGCCAGTGGGGGGACAGTTGATTGTGGAGGATCCGGACTTTGAGGACCTACAATTAGCCTGTATGGAGTAGTTGTGCGTTGATGAGGCGATCTTGAATAGTCAGCACTGGGATCGTGGGAGAGTTTTGACTGATTCGGTCTTCGATTTGTGCGGGGCTGATCGGGATGCTGAGACACAAGCGATAGTATGGGTCTGGATTATGTTAGGTGCCACATTGTTTGTCGACATGTGTAAGAATCGGATTAGACCGTCATGCTTGCACGAGGTAAAGGACGGGTTGGGGACTGTCCCCAGATATTCATGGGGAGCTGCTACATTGGCTTATCTCTATCGTCAGCTAGGGGTGGGGAGTAGAGGAGATTGTCAGGGTATTGCTGGTTGCATGACTGATCGGTCGTCAGCAATCATAAAAATAATCCCACAAAATCCTAACTAAGTAGATAGGGCAAGCAGGGGTCGATACCACAGAGAAGGACGATAGACCTTATCCGAAAATACAATCCTTAAAAATCTCTCAAAAGCAATGCATAAAAACATGGGATTGAAAATAACAATTAAAAAGAAAGCAATTAAACTAGAAAACAAAACAAAGTAAATTAAATCTAAGTCTATGACAATTAAGAAAGAAAACAATAATTAAAAAGCATAATTTTTCTCCAATGGTAGAAAACAATCAAATTAATTATGGGTTCTTAATTTAAAAGATATATTCAATATTAAATTCCTGATGATAACTGACCTAGGGAAAAGCCTAACATGCTATTTAGATAAGATTACCTGTCAAGACTTAAATTACCCCTTTTACTTCCTAACTAATCAATTACCCGTCAAGGCTTAAAGATTTGCTAGGAAACAAAGCATTAAGAGCAACTTTATTAGTTCTTTCACACATGCTTAACAAGTAAAACCATACAACAATCAGATAAATCTGATCACTGGCATGCAAACCCAATTGACCCGTCGTCAAGCGCCGTCAACTCGCTACACACAATCAAACTCATGCGTCAACCTTGTTGTTTGATCTAGCCAACAATCTCTCAAATTACCTCTTTAGTGGCCACAATAAATCAATAAAAATCAAGATTGTAGAATTAAAACAGAGTTTAACATGCTATCTATCAAGAATAAAATACCAAATTATAAGAACATAAATCTCACCATATTAATTGATTGAATTCACCAAAGGATTAGAAGTATTAAGAATTTAGCTATTCATGGATTTAGGAAAATCCATGAGAGGCTTACAAGACCTTAGGGCGAAATCCTCCTCTTGAATAACCTAGGGTTGCCGCCCCTCTCTATGCAAAGAGAGGGTGGCAGCACCCTAGCCCCAAAAACTTGATCTAAAAGAAAAATAGATGAAGAGAAAATTATGTGTGTGTAGGTATGTGATTTGTGTTACAGGGGGTGGCTATTTATAGTTGAAATAACTCTAGGAATTCCAATTCTAAGTAGGAAAGAAATCTAGGACGGTTTAGAGGTCCGCGTTAGCTTAAAAGTCTTCCTAGAAACAAAATCCTAGTCAAAATAGGATCCTAAAAATTCTGGATTCGTGCAGGGACTTTGACAGCATTTTTGGGCTTGAAAAAGGCAGAATTGGGTCTTTAACTCAAAGGAAAGTTGTAGATCTCGGAGTTAGCTTTCCAACGAGTACTCATGGGCCTAAAACGGAGGTTTGAGCAGAAAGTTATGATTTTTCTACCAAAACTTCGCTGAATCCTAATCCTGTTAGGACTAGAAGCGGGAATAAGCGGGAATTGGATATTTCCTTGGATATAGGCGGCATTAATTGGGTTTTTAATTCCAATTATGGCCTTATATGGGCTGAGTATTTTCCCATATAAAATATCCAAAATTCCTTGGCTTAAGGGCTTATTCATGGCTTGTCTTCAATCCTTCGCAATTAAGCTCCAATCTTCAATTCTTTCCTCTTGAAACAATTCTTCAATAGTCTTCAAGTCTTCAAATTATCTTCAAATAGTCTTCAAACACGAACTTCGAATCTCCAAATCTATGCTCAAAATTGCTTTGCTCAAATCTGTGTAAAAAGTCATCAAAATAGCTCCAAAAATAGTGAAAAATAACAAATTCTCAATTTCACATCACTTAAAGACTCAAAACACAAATATTATCAAAATAGCATATATTTAAGCATAAATGGATCCAAAAACATAGTAAAATAGCCATAAAAATAGGGTTAATTTTAGCTCAATCAATGACCCTACTGCAGGCATGTATATATGAGTACTTCCCATGCTTCCGCCCCGCTCATGGTCGTGCTGATCCCCGCTTGCCCCGAGCTGCCATGTGGACTGTCCAACCTGAGGACAGATCGGAGGATTGGCTAAAGTCATTACGTAGCCGTCTTGACCAGATGACCGCATCCGATGTACGTTATATGTTTGATTTATAATAATTATATAGGTCAATATATAAGGTAATATGATTTACTAATCTCTGTGTTCGTTTTTCTATATGTATGCAGGTGACATAGTTGCCCTGCGGGAGGACTCCAGGTGCTATTGTGCCCAAGACTACCTATATCGACTTTATTTAATATCGGGATGTGATTGAGCCATACATGCCAGCACGAGTGCTACGACAGCTCGGCCTTGTGCAGGTCATCCATCCCCCTATACTGAGTCCGACTACGGTAGTACGATCCTGGTCATCAAAGTTGTACAAGATCGACTGGCCTAAGAGCTTTGCCACGGCTCAGTGGGACGGCTTCCCGCTTCATTGTATGCCTCCCGTCAGTCAGTACGAGGCCTCTCATGACGATCCTGCACCATGTAACCCGGAGTACATGAACTGGTATGTTGCGCATTCGCATCCACGTCTGCTGAGCGACAGTGAGCAATCAGCGGTGCCTCTTCGCTCCAACAGTGAATATGTAAGTTGATTAAAAATTGATTAAAACTTGTTTAGAGGGATTAAGCAAATAAATGATTTCTTTTTCTTATAATATTTTCTTTGTTTCTTTGTAGTGGGTCACGCGCCTAAATCCACAGTTGGAGGGACACGATCAGAGACCTTCAGTCTCTAGATGAAGAGTCGGCGGCGGAGCATGAGAGGGTTTTGGTGCAGTTGATGGAGGAGTATTTGGCCGATTGATTTGTATTTTCATTTCTTCTTAGTTGTTTAAGGATTTATATACTATATAACATTTATAAATTTGTATTTGTATATTGGGGTAACATTGTTGCACATTTGTCAATGGATGCATTAGAGTCAAATCGAACAAAAAACCACCTCTGAAAGGAGGAAGTTGGATTTGATCTTCCCTTATGGATGATTCCTATATAGTATTGGAAAAACGGTTATAGTTTTTGTGGCGGTGTTAGTAGTACTATTTCTGGGTTTAGATTTAAACCTATGAAGAATACGTCTGAATCTAAATGGCCAGAAGTAATAGTACTAACACCGCCAAAAAAAACTAGAATCGTTTATTCCAATACCATAAAAGGAATCATCCATGAACGGAAGATCAAAATCAACTTCCTCCTTTCAGAGGTGCTTTTTTTTTCGATTTGACTCTAATGCTCCATTGACAAATGTACAATAATGTTACCACATTTTTTCGCTACATCCATAAATTGCCAGTCATTTCTGATTTGTAAACTACCTCCGAAGTTAATTACATAGACTCTATTGTAATTACATAAACTACCTCCGAAGTGTTCAACTTTATTAAACACTAAGAAAATACATTTTTTTGATTCTCCCATTCTCGTCTCCTACTACGATACCTTTCATCCCAACCGTCAACAGAAGGATCATGGAAGCTCTCCCAAAAAGTGAGTATAGGCGGTACAGGAGAACCGCCGGCTAAATCTATACGAATAAAGTGAGGGTAGTCCTCCCCTAAGTGGGCAATCGCGATCTCCCTCTCTGGTCCTGTTGCAGTGGAGGGTGCACATAACAGCAATACAGTGGCACATTTCCATAAAGACTTATTTTGGCCGTACGCAAAAAAAAAAAAAAATACAGCTGCATTAAAAAATGTAGCAATAGGAAACAAGTCCTCCCAAACTGCCATCTAGTTGTTCAGTCCAAACTCCTCGCCATCCCACCGAATACGATCGAGTGCTTGGTCGATCGCGTTCTCCCCGTACATATGCTGGTACATATGTGCGTAGGTGAAAACCTCGTTTGCAATGCACCGTCTTACCATCGGCCATTCCTCACGACTGTTGAAAACGTTGGAGGCAACAACACGGAATCCATAGTTGCCGTCGTTTGCCACATCCACTTTTCAACGTACGGGGCAATTATACTTGGGATCTTTAAATAATCCCAGAATTTGGAAATATCACCCCCCATTCGATCTGTAACAAAAATTTTAGTTAGGACAAACATTAAGTTCAAAAAAAGCACAAAATATAAAACAATAAATTTATTCGTACAAATTCTAGAGGCATTATGGATGGATGACGAAGAGCTACACCCACGACCAGTGGACGAGCTACGCCCACTACTGGACCGACCACAGCCACGACCTCGACCCCTCTCATTGTACTCCCACGAACTCGGATCACGTCTCGTCGATCTACTGGCCCTCGGTCGAACTCTAACTTTCGTGTTCACATCCGGTTCAAGGTAACTGCCTTCATCCGGGTGAAAATGGCTGTGGAGGAGAAGAGATATGTTGCGCATAACAACAGGATCGCTTGCTTTGACTTCATCAACAAGTGACTGAAAATACAGGTGATGTTCCGACCAATCATCATCACCGACAAAGTCATCAGATTCGACAAAATCAGGTTGTTGAACCCGATCACTTATATCAAGTGTTCTCCAAAATATGTTGATGCGATCGAGACTAATCGGGTTTCCCGAATTGATGGCACCCTTGAGCTCACAAGCATAAGAATTGTCATGCGTTCGGCTCAACACACAACCGCAGCGATCACGCACTTCATCACTCAATTCTCTCATCCGCTGTAGCTCAACCTCAAGCAATGTCAAACAATAGTGGGAAACTTTACATGTCAGGTAGTTGAATGGAAAGCAGGAGTACCGGGGTCCTGCTTTACGTCTCGATTCTTCAAGTGTGTACATGATAATGAAACATAACATTTGATTTATAAAAATAACCCCAAACAATAATAACTACATAGAATAGCACAAATAACAATAAATTAACTTTAAAGGAAGGAACCTGATATGAACAAGTTGACATTTTATTGCCGTGTCCACCCACGTCCATATTGTATCCAGAGCACCAGTGGACGAGTTAAGACATTGCTTTAACATAGAGTGTGCACTCTCCACTCTATAGGTAGTAGTGTTGCCCAAGTGTCGTACATTGTTCGTCCACGCGTGAACGAACTTCTCCTTGTGCACTAACCATGTTTCCTCAACATACGATACCACCTGCGGAAATAATAAATGCATAGACTAATAAATAACCCTATAAATAATAATAACATTAATAATAAATGCTACGACTAATAATACATAATACCACCTTGGGTTTGTGCCCCCACCGATCTCTCATTAATCTGACTTGTCTATGGTATTCTAGTTTTGTCGGGGCTTCCAAGATCTGTCTCCACCTGTCGTTCTTGAATCCCTCTGCGATGGCCTTGTTTTTGTTACAAATTCTGTGGACTTTATCTTGAACGTCGTTGTTGATGTGTCAGGTGCAAAGCAAGTGGGGAGTTTGTGGAAAAAACTCCCTAATCGGTGTCATCAGCCCCAACTCCCGATCAGTCACAATAGCCCACGGATGCACGTCATACCCAATCAACTGCCTCAACTTGTCCAAGACACAACGATAGCTCCCCTCGGTCTCATTCTTCATAATTGCATATGATATCATGAAGTTATTGTTGCATGGAGTCATCCCCATCATTTCAAAAAAAGGCATTTTGTACTTGTTGGTTTTGTAGGTTGAATCCATGCCAATCAACCAGGGGAAGTTTCGGAATAAAGTGACTGATTCTGGATGTGCCATAAAAAGATGACTCACCACACCAGTATCCGGGTCAGCATACGCAAAACATACATACTTGTTTTCCTTCGCTTGATGAAAAAACTAACACATAACATCTCTACCCTTAGAATCCTCCATCTGCAAAACATGTCTATAGTTGTTCACCTGTTTTCTAGTAACATGGTCATCTGGATGTTGATATAAAATAGCCGCGTGAATAGCAGACGACTTTGCTAGAGCCATGTCCCGCACAATATTTTTTGATGCGATACTAAGTCCGTTCATCTGTCGATATCCCTCCTCATAGACAGACAAAGCATGGTTGTGCATACCCTTTATACCAAGATATGCTACAATCCTCCAACGGCTACACTCACGGAATTCTTGGACCTTGACCTGGAAAGGGCATTTGCATGATTTGGTCTTCGTATTCTTTCGCGCGACGGAATCCAAGTCTCTCAAAATCCCCCTGTACCGTTCACCAAGGAAACATCTCAATAGCTTCTTCCTACCGCCATCTTTGTGCGAAGAAATAATTAACTCGAAATGATTTCTAATTGTAATACGTTTGGCCCATTTAATTGCATCTGAATCTGATCGAGATAAAATTAACCCTAATTTTTATGATCATTTTCCTATGCTTTTTGGAATTTATATGTGTGATTTAACCTATTTTCTAAGTATTTGTGTTTTTAGGTCTTGAAGAGAAGAAAAGTGGAAACTTGTTGTTTTTCACTATTTTTGGAGCTAAATTGATGACTTTTCACACAAATATGGACTCAGCAATTTGGAGTAAAGATTTGAAGATTCGAAGTTCGTGTTTGATGACTTATTGAAGATAATTTGAAGAATTGAAGACTATTGAAGAATTATTTCAAGAATTGAGGATTGAGCGTAAATTGCAAAGGATTGAAGATATAGCCATGAAGAAGCCCGCAAGCTTTGGAATTTTGGATATTTTATATGGGATAATACTCAGCCCATATAAGCCCATAATTGGAGTAAAAATCCCAATTAATACTGCACAAACCAAGGAGAATATCCAATTCCCGCAAAATCTCGATACTAGTCCTAACAGGATTAGGATTCAGCGCAGTCTCGGTAAAAGAGCCATAACTTTCTGGTCAAAGGTCCATTTTAGGCCCGTGAGTAGGTGTTGGAAAGCTAACTCCGAGATCTACAACTTTCCTTTGATGTCCAAGACCCAGTTCTGCCATCTTCAAGCCAAAACTCGATGTTGAAGTTCCTGCATGATTCCAGAAATTTTCAGGATCCTATTTTCACTAGGATTTCGGTTCTAGGAAGACTTTTAAGCCAACTTGGAGACCAAGTCAAACTCTAAACCGTCCTAGACTCCTATCCTACTTAGAATTGGAGTTTCTAGGGTTATTTCCACTATAAATAGCCACCCCATGTAACACAAATCACACACACAATATCTAGATAATTTTCTCTTCTAGTTCTAGTTTTTCTTCTAGTTTTATGGCTAGGGTGCCGCACCCTCTCTTTGCATAGAGAGGGGCGGCAACCCTAGGTTCTTCAAGAGGAGGATTTCCCCTTCAAGTCCTGTAAGTTTTCTTCTTTTCTTTGCATGATCACTCAATTCATGAGTGAGTAATCCTTTTCTTTTCTCCAATATAGAATTTAATTAATCTCTTGACTTATATCATGGTGAGATTTTGTACTTATATATGAAAATTGTTAGGGTATTTCTTAATTCTCTGTTTTAATCCTATGCTCACTTGTTTTGATTGATTGGAGTCGACATTATCTTGATAAATTGAGTTTGCATTAGCTAAATTAAATCTAGAACGATCCATCCAGATTTAATTGTTTGGTAGTAATTGGAAGAGAACAATCCATTCCTTCCAAGAGATTAAGAATCAATAGATAATTAATTGTTTGTTGTGCTTGTTCATAAATTACTCGTTCTTAATGCTTTGTTCTTTAGTGATCTTTAAGCCCGATCTAGGAAATCGATTGTTAAAGAATAAATGGGATAATTTAAGCCTGATCCAGGAAATCTTATCTACATTTGCTAATTTCGGATTTAATTCAAAACAAGCTATCCATTGTTTTCATAATTTTTATATATCAATGATCCATGTTATTTTTGTCAAGAGGGATATTAATTCTATACTAGAAGTTTTTCTTAATTTAATTGTTTTCTAATTTATTCACTGCTTTTTGATTGATTGTTTTTTGTAATTTTCTTGATAGCTTTCTTAGTTAGTTGTTTTGATTTAATTTTAGTATTTTTAATTTACTCTTAAAACTCTCTTTTTCCTTGTTTAATTGTTTTTAAGCTAATTGATTAGAAAAAGAAGAATAATCTATCTCTCTGTGGGTTCGATCCCTACTTGCCCTAGCTATTTATAGTTAGTAATTGTTGGGATTATTTTTGTGATTGCCGACGACCGATCAGAATCGGTCTCAAAAGTTTGGTCAGTCATGAAGAATGGACTGTAATCAACACCGTCACCGCCAAAATCTTCCAATTCAACCTGCAAATATTACCAAATATTACTTACAAAAAACTATTTTTGCTCAATACTAACAAATACATAATAAATAATAATACTAATAATATTATAATAATACTAATACTTCTAATTCGGCCCAAACTAATAATAATTAACATAAAAAATTATTATTTTTAATTATTTTTAAAAAATATTTATCCTAGACGCGGAGCCGTCCTGAGGGGATGTTACGCCCATGGTGGTGCCGCCCACGGTCATCAGCCCAAAATCTCCCAGAAAATTGCATTTTTCTTACCTTGTCATCAAAATACGGCACATTATCGTCCATTTCCCGAGTTCTCGGGCTATTATACGTTCGTGATAGCTTGAAGATTTTAGAGGATTTGAAAGGTTAGAAAATGAAGCAAAGGGCAAAACTGTCAAAAGGGGGCGGTAAGTAGCAAAAAGGGGACGGTAAATAGCAACTCCCATTGGGAAATCAATTTGTGAAGCGTGAACGGTGGCCGAATTGGTTTTATCGATTTCTGAGCGACGCATGCTTGGCGGTGGAGAAAGCCAAGGGAAGCGACGACACTTGTGAAGAAAAGGTATAAGCTTTTCTTTGTGGTTTTCTTGCAAGAACCTTGCAAGTGGCTTTGATTCTTACTCCATAGAGAGGGTAAGGGAGAGAGATAAGTGGGATAACAAATTAGGTTTCTTTGGGGTTTGATTTCTTGGTGATTCAAAGAGGTAAATCCTTGTATTTTAGTTCTAATTTGTTGCTGTATAGGCTTTAAGCAATTAGCTTAAACTTGTTCTTGTAATTACTTATTTTCTCATAGTGGATTTATTATCCGGTTTTGCCCCGTGGGTTTTCCCTTCACACTGAAGGGTTTTCCACGTAAATTTGGTGTTCTTTATTTTTCTTAATTGTTGCCAGCTTCGTATTACTGCTTGTTTGATTGAGATATATCTACATGGTGGATTGGTTAATTTATTTTAACTACTTTGGATCATTGGTTTGGATATTGTTGTTGCTTTGTTGTTGTGGGTATTGGTATTATTTTGCATCCGCGTGTGCATATAGTGCAGGGCCTCCCAACAGTAGTGTGTTATATTCAGAGTTACCATAAATCGCTAATCAACCTACGATCTGCGAATTGGATCGCACGATCCCAATCGGGGATCGTTGGCGATCCAATTCCATAACTTCAACGATCCCTCCCAATTTCTCTAAACCATACCCTGTTTTTTTTTTTAAGAAAAGGAAAGACAGAGAAAGAAAGAAGCTTACCGTCAAGGCCACCATGAATTTGTTGGTGTCGTGCCGTCTGTACTCCAAGTAATCCCAATCCAATACTGAAATAAGATGAATTAGCGGAGGACGAAGTAGAGGACGATTCTATCTCCGCCTTTGTTTGAGCCTATTTTGATGAATGCCCTTCCGCTTTCTATTCAAAACTCGAGATCAGATTAACAGTCAAGGTAAAGGGCGAGTGAAGGTTGTCCTCTGTCGTGAGTCGAAACTGTTTTTTTTTTGGGTTTATTTTTGAAGTGTTGTGTTATATTTTACCTAATATATATTGCACTTGGAGATGAGGCCCATTAAAATTTAATAAATTTAATATACATTTGATTGACTTAGCCGGCAATGGATTTAGATTTTAGGCTTTAAAGCCCATTAAATAATTCAAAACCAGTATCTGTATAGTATTTTACTAAGCAATCAAAGAAAAGAATACTAAAAAACCTAATTGAGTTTATTAGTTTGAGCCGCATTGTCTTTCCAACTTTTCTTAGCAAAATAGTCATGGCTTTGGGTAAGAGGAATTCCCAGGACTATTTTTCACCGGTTGAAAACCTTGAAGATGATGACACAATGATACATGAATATGAAAATTAGTCCAATAGTGATGATGACGGTATTGAAGATTTTGAAACCCTTGATACAAATACAAAACCTACTGGTCAACTATTCGTGAATCTAACGTAACAAACCAATCAAACTCAATTGCCAAAGCTTTGTTAGATGAAGTTATTATGAAAGGTGTTCCGGATGTTAAAAACCCAGGAGGTGCAAAACTTTGAGAGTGTAAGCATTGCAAGAACACTTTCACCAGCACTTATACTCTGATTCATTCACACTTTTTTGGTGCTTCTGCTGGGAAAAAATCTAATGTTAAAAGATGCCCTGCTTTGCTGGGTAATTGTGTGGAATTTGAAAGGATTCGCAGGAAAGTTGAAGAAGCTGAGAAAGATGGTCTGTCACATTCTTTAAAGAATTCAAAGTTGACTGATCGTGGGCCAAAAGAGAAAGGGCTAATAGCAGATGCATTCCACAACATGGATCGCCATCAAGTTGATAAGGAGATTGTCACTGCCTTATGTGCTAACGGTATACCTTTTAATGTTCTTATAAATCCTCAATTTTGTAGAATGATAAGTGTTATTAATAATGCACCAAAAGGTTACAAACCACCATCTTTTGAAAAAGCCAGAACTTCTTTATTGGATGATGTAAAAACTAGTGTTGAGAAGGAACTAATGCCTGTGAAAGATACCTGGTATACTGGAGGACTGTCTATTGTTTCTGATGGTTGGTCCAATGTGAAGAAAGAGTCTTTAATCAATATTTTGGCTGGAAATAGTCGTGGGGCGATATTTTTATATGCTGAAAATTGTGCTGGAGTTGAAAAAACAGGTACAAAAATTGCTCAATTATTACTGAAAGCTATTGATGAGGTGGGGCCTTCTAATGTCATCCAAGTTGTCACAGACAATGCAGCAAATTGCAAGTTAGCTGGATAAAAGGTTTCAAAGGTATATTCCCATATGTTTTGGTCTCCTTGTGTAGTTCATACTTTGAATTTGATATTTAAGGACTTAGCACGCACATTTGAATGATTTAATGATACATATACAAAGGGCAAGAGCATCGTCAAGTACTTTGTTAATCATTCGCATGCTTTGGCAATTTTTAGAAAACATTAAAGTTGGAACTTTTAAAGGTTGCAAAGACAAGATTTGCCTCTCATTATATCATGCTTCAAAGACTTGTTAAAGTTAGAGAAGCCTTAGCTACTACTATTGTACTCAATTCATGGAAAGAGTGGATGAAAAGTGGTGACCATGCTACGAAACAACTGGGTGCACTGGTAACTGAATACATTAGTAGTGATGACTTTTGGGATGAGGTGCATAGTTTGTTAGCTATCACAAAACCTAATTAATTTATGGGTGAAATATATGAAGGGATGGATAATATGCTTGGGGAGATCAAAGATGCCATGAGGAATAATAAATATGGTGATAAGTATGAAAGGATTGAAAAGATAGTGATTGATAGATGGGCAAAAATGAACTTTGCAGTGCATAGTCTTGGATTTGCTTTGTGTCCTAGATTTTATGATCCTAGTTACCTTAATACTCCAGCACCTGGAGGGATGGCTAGAAAGAGACCGAATGAAGATAAATAAGTAATGTCTGGGATTCCGAAAGCATTTGAGAAAATATCTTCTGGTCCTCAAGAGGCAAAGGTGTTGCGTAAGCAATATTCTGATTTTCACATGCATAAAGGGCTTTTTGGTTCATCTAGTGCAATTATAGATGCAGTGACTATGGATGCAATTGAATGGTGGGGAATGTATGGATCGGAAGCTCAAGAGTTGGCTGAAGTTGCTGTGAAAATTTTATCGCAACCGATAACCACATCCTCTGCTGAAAGATATTGGAGCACCTATTCATATTATAAAAAACAATAATTATAGGAAGTGTAAGTACTAAAAAACCAGTCAAAAGATTTTACCTTATTAATTTGATTACTATTTAGCTTGGTTTTTTCGTCATTTCAATATTCATTTTTTCGTTATTCTCACAAACTTCTAAGGGCATATTTGACTTTTTAATAATTTAATATAATATAACATATTTATAAGTGGTTTGACTAAACGATCTATTTAAAATTATATAATTTTCTCTCCGATTATCTGATTAAGGTGATTTAAGTGTCTATTAAAAGATTGTTCCATCATCTACAACTTTCATGAAGGACTCGAAAACTAAATTTAATGTTTCAAGTATAAAAAATGCTTTCGAAAAATTTGTTGTTTCGGTTAACGGGAATAGACGGTTCACTTAATATTATATAACTTTTGCTCCAGATGTATAATTGAGATGATTCAAGTGTCTCTTGAAAGGTTGTTCCATGATCTACAACTTTCATGAAGGGCTCGAAAATTAAATTTAATGTTCGAAGTATAAAAATTGCTTCCAAAGAATTAGTTATTTCGGTTAAAGGAAATAGATGGTCTACTTAATATTACATAATTTGTGCTTATGGTGGAAATTGGACTCACTGTCGTAACGTTCGAGTCCGGGGACTGTCGAAACGACTTAAAAACCGGAGTCGCCACTAATCTTTTTTACCTAGGTGTGATTAGTCACCTGTCAAATTATTAAGCCCGGTACCGACCTAAGCTTGGCGAAGGTGACACTAGCCTAATAAATGGCCTACTTATCCAGAGTCTAAGGATTCGGGAGTCTGTTACGTGTGGGGAAGGATCAGCACCCCCACAACGCTCGTCAATTTTGACGGCACTGAACTAATCTAGATTTTACTCATGAGTCTCTATTATTGGTTGTAATTGCTCCTAAATTTTTAAACGATTTAAGAAAAATTAACCCTTTGTTTGATTTTGAAAACAAGGTTACTCAAGCACAAGTGGAACAATTTATAAAAAGAAGTTTGGGAACCAAGGCTTTTGTATATTCCAAATAACTCCCACTTGGTAGGCATGGGAATTTTTCCTTTTCTAAAAAAATTGAAACAAAATGGGAGCCTTCCCTCTTGAAAAACAAAACTTGGTTGATTAATTTTTTTTATTTTTTATTTTTCTTGGAATTCTTTAGAAAAAAAAAATCATTTAATTAGGTTTTAAAACCTCTTCTTAATTTTTGGAATCAGTTAATTTGGATTCTTTTATTTAAATTTGGGATTTTGAATCACCATATTTGTAAAACCCATTTTCCTTCTTTTTTCCAAAAAAAGCCAAGCCTTCATTTTCTCTTAGTCTTTTTTTTGAAAAAAAAAAAATAAATTTTCACTTCTCTTTTAATTTACTTTTATTTCTCATGATCAAAACCTTTCTTGAAGAAAACTCATACCTTGATTTTTTGGAGAAAAGAAAAAGAAGCCAAAATTATTTGATATCATTTTCCCTTTCTTTCTTTTTTTTTTTATTAAAAGGCACTTAGCTTGGATTTAAAATTTGAAGAAAATAAAAGCAATCACAACTTTTCTGGTTTTTTGGAAACAAAGTATTTCATTTTGAATATTAATAACTCATATTAATTCTGGTCTCCATATGCATGAATGCACGTGATGCATGGATTCCGGTTAATGTAAGTTTTACCGGGTAATTATACGAGGAACACTGTCCGGCTGCCTTCCACTCATACTGGTAAGACCCCCGCCCAGCTGTTCCAAGCCTAGGGGCGATGAATTGAGACCGACACTAGCTGTCCAAATCCCAATCATACACCTCATCATCGGGTCATTTTAATTAATCTCAAATGACATAGTATAATCAATAAGGAAACATAAATATAAAATTTAAACATGAATGCATATGAAACCTACTTAATTTCTAAGTCCAAGATCTATTTCATTTTAAAGAAATAGGCTTACATTGTATTGAAACTAAATTTACAACATTCCAAGCCCAAACTTGCTCAAAGCCCACATATTTAGGAAATCAAACCAAAGTAAATAGGACAAACAAACCCAAATTCATGACTTAAAGCTAAAGCCCAAACATAACTAATTACTAAAACCCACGTAATATATATAAGAGGTTCAACAAAAAAATAGAAGTAAAGCCCAAAATAATTTGAAGACCCAAACATGATTCCAAGCCTAATATAAATATTTAAGCCCAAATGAAGCAAAGCCCAACAGGAATTTTTGTTTTTTTTTTTTTTAAAAAGCATATGAATCATATATGTATATTATCAAAAGCCCAACCTTACAAAAATTTGCAAGCCCCAAATAATCTAAAAGCCCCAAACGGAAAACATTAAAGCCCAAATGAAAATAACCTAAACATGACTCCTACCCAATTTTAAAAGTTCCAATTTATTGTTTAAAATTATCAACATACAACTTAAATTTCTAAAATATTTAACTACCCATTCCTAAATCTAAAGTCAACTTTCAGACTCCTAATTACTGTAAGTTTCTAAGCTAAATCAATTATTTATTGTTACTAATGTTCCCTTCATGAATTAAGACCAAAACTTTGCTTTCCAATTTACTAAATCCTAAAATCTGTCTTTAACTCTTAAATTTCCCAAATTTGAATTCTAAAACGTTTTAATTTAATTTCCTAAATCAATATATTAATATTTTAATTTAAACTAACTCAAATCAAATTAAATTAAAAGCTGATTATTACATTACTACTAAATTAATAAGTTGATCTTAATTGCCCCACAAAAGTAATACATAGTATAAATGCCAAAATCTAAAACAGAAAAAAAAACCTCAAAGTTAACCTTCTCTCACCTTCTCTCTCTACCTTCACCGGAGAATCAAAACACCACCGTCGCCGCCGTAGTCCACCGTGTCGGAAAAATTTTCAGTCACCGTTGGTCGCCGAAAGTTGCAGAGAAACTCGCATGGCCTTCCTCTTCCCGGATCTGGCACCAATCTCGCTCAAAACCACCGTTTAATGTCTCAAACCACCCTCACCCGAATCAATCTTGCGGTGCTCCGATCTCCCTTAACAACCGTCAGATGAAGCTTGTTTATAGGTATGTGGTTCTCTTCCCTTATCTCTTTCTTTTCACCGAATCAATAGTTGAATCCAAGCTTTTAAACTATCAAACCCCTAAATTTTGTAAACTAAAGTCTAAAACCGAAAAGTCATAATGTTTGTTTTTTTGTTGCTTTTTTTGAAGGAAAAACTAAGGAGAATGGTATGGGATGACTTAAACAAGGGTGGGGAAACTAAAAGGTAAAAGGTCTAACTCTTTTTCTTTATATATTTTCTGGTGTCCTTGTTGTTAAGTAAGGAAAAGTGAGTTTTTTTTTGTGTTTTTTGGTTGCTGGAAAAATGAAAGAAGAAAAGCTAGCTCTCTCTTTTTTTGGTATGTTTTTTGTAGCTGGAGAAAAATGAAGAACACTGCTGTGGTTTATGCCCTTTTTTTTTTGGAATTGTGCCCCCTTTTTTCTGTTACTGTATCTCTCAATTTATACTGTGAAAATAAGTTAATTCAATGGTTGTGATTTTTCTGTACAAACTTAATGGAGGGCTCCAATTCACTTGCAGGGAAACCCAAAGAGATAAGAGACCAAGACCCCATTTTTATGCTGATGGTCTTATGGTACCAATCAACCTTTTATTTATTTCCTTTGTTTTTATTTTCATGCCTTTGTTGATCCTATCTCACTGCTTGATTTTTGTCTCTGTTGGCTTTGTATTGCAGCCTTGGAGTGGTTGGTGTAGCAAACAGCCCAGGGCTGACTTAACCATATTCGGAAAAGAGACAAGAAGGGAAGAATGAAGCGTGCCTACTCTTAGCCAATTTTGCTTTGCTGTGTTGGAGATGGTGAACTGCAGAGGGCCCTTTTCTTCCTTGTCTGGACTCCATGCAATGGGGCGTCACATGATCTTTTCCACATGTACATATATATATACATACGTACTTGTATATATATATATATATACATATATGCATATATGTGTGTAGAAATGAGGCGCACTGGCCATGTAACCATTTTGCAATCTATAAATGGAACATGGAACTTGACTTTTCTTCTTTTTTTTGACTTTTCTTCTTTCTTTCTTTTTTTTCAATTCAATGCACAATGGGTTAGGCTTAATAGTAAGGAAGCAAGGCCCAAAAGAAAATGGACCAAGTCTAACAAAACAAGTTCGGGCTTAAATAAATAATTGGAAAACAAATTGGGATAATAATAATAATAATAATAATAATCGGGCCAAGAATTTAAGCAAGATAGTCCAGAAAAACTTAATCCAAAATCATTGATGCCTAGACCAAGGAAAGCATGGATGCATTTGGGTCAATATGAGAGAAGTGGCCCAATGAGAAATAATTTGATAATGTGGCCCGAAGAATAAAAGAGAACAAAAGGTCCGAAGGGAAATTGAAACCTAGACCTATTAATTCAAGAATTTGGGTTCCAAAGAAAATTCAAGCTTTGGTTTCAAAACCGAAATTGCAATACTATAAAAGAGTAAGGAAATGAAAGAAAATTAATCTTAATTTTAACAAACGGGAGTTATTCATGAGAGAATGAATGTCTAAGAAGGGAATGAGATAACGGACGAGGGTCTAAAATAAGTGTCTATACTCACAGAGGGTTTTTTTTTCAAACTTCCCAAAATACCCTCGATCCGTAACTCAAATAACAAAAAAATCAAGCATGAAATGACCGAAATACCCCTATCAATTTGTTCTTAGATTAATGAGGCTAATTCTTTTGACTGGTTTTTGGTCGGATCCTTACTTAAGTTCAAATCTTTCAAAACACATGACCTAAAGCAATTGGTAATCGTTCTCATTTGGCAAACGCATAAGTCACCAATAATATGTTGAAAACTGATTGGGGACTATTGCATATCAAGTGCAAGAACATGTTCGCGCAGTGAAGCGCATGGACTCTTACCTAGTATCCATAATGTCAAAAGAAATAGGCAATTTCTTTTACTTGTTCATGATATTATAACTTATTTTAATATTTGACCTATAACTTTTTCTTTTTTTTTTTATACAAATTAACAATCAGGTTGAACTCAACTCGAGCTGATAAGTTGGTATTCATTCACTCCAACATCAGATTGTTAGGAAGATTCCAAGAAAATTATAAAGAAGGGCCTTTCAAAAAGTGGGATGTTGATCCAGAAGATGCATTAATTGATGATTCTCATGTTAGATTGGAGGAGATGCGGTGGCCATCTTTAGATGATGATAATGTTGGCGAGGAAACCTTTGGCCATGAAGACATGCAACAAGAAGAAGACACGCTAAATGCAAGGATTGGATCTGACTCAGGAAATATGAAACGAATGTCTTCTTCAACAAGTGGAAGTGGAACTTCTAGTTCACAACCTCGAAAAAGGAAACAATCCAACATTTCCACTTTCATGCGACAAGGATCATCTTCTTCTAAACGCATTTGATTTATCATTTTAAATTTCTTTTTTCTTATATTATGAAGCTTTGGATTTTATGTTATGAATTTTATGTTATGAGACACTTTTTTTTTTCTATTGATGTTGAGAAATTATGCTAGAGATATTCAACTTTTTATTGATATTTGTTATTAAATTATCTATTTTTTATTATTATGAGGTTTTATATGTATATATATATGTGTATATATAAAACATGTTTCCAAAAAGCGTTCCGCGTTCCGATTAATCGAATTTCGTTTCGAATAAGCGATCCATTATTCTTATCGATCAGAATTCCATAAAAGTAATGATCCGTGATTCGGTTTTCATTCCGCGATCCAAATCGTTCCACGTTCGAGGTAACACTGGTTATATTACGGTGTGAAGTCATTGAAGTAGCAAGAAAGATAATTTACTACACACAACTAGAGAGCATCGATACATTCTCTTCGCAAAGTACTAATAATAAGAGACTAAATGTATCAGCAAGCCTGTGATCTCTTTCAATATTTGATTTCTTTCTAGAAAAAGCTTATACTCTTTGTAGCTTCATGCATCATTCTTCTTCTCTTAACTTTCTTGCTTCTTCCTCTGGGCTTTTTGTGATTGCAGCTGGAAAAGAGAATTATCACTCATTAAAGAGATGGTTCATAGTAGGCTGCGATAACTTACTGCTTCCGCTGTAAAGATTTTCGAGAACTTTACAGCTACGGAATAACCTGTTCAAGAAATGGGTAAACAAGTCACTGCTTCAGCAAGTGGAGACATGGGCATGCAGAGGCAACATAAAAATTAATTGCAGTAGAGGCCAGAGTGACCCCTTTTTTGTTCAATTCTCATATACAATATTGCTAGTTATGAAGAGAAATTTTAATCCAAAATCAAATACAAGGAAAACTAACAATAAGGGTTGAAGTTCCCTAGGGGATACCCTAGCGGTTAGATTTTGAGTTTGTATTTTGGGATGAGGGGAGAGGGTTACCTCCTATTGTGTGGCCCAAATTCAAATCATTTTATGTAAAAATGAGCAAAGCTTATTGTATAATATGTCTTTATTGCAGGCTTGTTTCCAATTTGGATATGTCAAATGTTATATTTTGAGATAACTCAAAAATAGTTTTGAGTAGTTTCATCATTTGAGCAACAGCGCAGATGCTGCTTAACAGTAGTTTCTACCAATAATGGATCTACTAGCCATTTATATATATCTTAGCCACTAAATTGCACTTCGATATATACCTAAATTATAGAAGAAGCATCTAAAATTAGAGCAATATCCTTCTCTTAATTTTTTGAGGTTAAGAATTTATTTACTTATCTATTTTTAATGGTAAAAATTGCTTCAATTTTTTATTTTCAGGTTTTATATATGATCAATAGTGCCTTATTCAGTTATATTTGTATGTCAAATGCTATTTTTCCTTTTTTAAGATAAAAATATGTTTGAAAAGAGAGTAAAGTAGGAAGAAAAAAAGAGAGAGTTATAAAATAAGAACAACAATCAATATTAAAAGAAGAAGATATTGAGAATAAGAAAAACATCGAAATATAGCAATGGGGTACCTTGGTTTGGATGCAAAATATGTTGATATATTACCATTATATTCTGCAAAGAAAAAATATTTAATTTTAGCTGTCTTTAAGTTAGATGTCTATGTTGTTTGTAATTAAAAGTTATATATATTGATAATCATGATAAATACTGTAAATCTTACTTTATATATCTTGATCAATGTTGTTCAAAAACTTTCTTTTAATATTCTTGAGCATGGAAACAACATCCTTCATATCAATTCTATCTTCAGGTAATTCAGCTGAACATTCCAAAGCTAACTCCAACATAGATGATATACAATTTGCTTTAACAACAATGTTTTCATCTCTTTATGAACTAAATTGGGATCTGCCACATCAATTATTCCTTTCGATAGCGAATTTTTCACCCAAAGCTTCATACTCATTTCTTCAACAAAGATTTCATCGGTGGGCTACTGGGCTTCTTTCTTGTGAAAACTTCCATCAATAAAATACCACTTTTTATGGAAACAATCCCAATTGATCCATATTCTGCATTTCAAACATATAAGAAATACTTAAAATGCTAATGACTATGATTATTACATAAGGGAAAAGAAACTTAAACAAAATTAAAAACATCACCTGGTGCCATATAGCCAATAGTGGCAAGTGTCATTGTTTGTTTGATGGTCTCTTCTCCTCCCAACAATTTGGCAAGACCGAAATCTCCAACATGTGCAACCATGTCTTCATCTTAATTTTGTGCAAAGCCAATGGTGAACAAGTGAAAAATGTCAGAAAGGTTTTAAAATGCTTTCAATTGGCGTCGGGGCTGAAAGTGAATTTTGACAAGAGTAATTTGATTGGAAACAAGACTGATCAGAATGAGGTTCAAAGGTGGGCGGATGAAATCAAATGCAAGGTGGGGATTTTGCCATGCTCGTATTTGGGTTTGCCTCTCGGAGCAAGACCAAATTCTATTGCAATTTGGAATACTTGGAAGATGTAATAAGAAGCTTGCAACCTGGAAGTCTAAGCATTTATCATTTGCAAGTAGACTTGTTCTCATTAAATCAGTTTTGGCTAGTTGCCTTGTTTATTTTATGTCCCTTTTTCCTTTGGCTGCTTCGGTGAAAGTGGAGATTGAGAAAATTATGAGAAGGTTTTAATGGGATGATTCAGATGATGGTAGGAAAATTCATTATGTTAGTTGGAATATTATCAGCAATTTTAAAGAGTTTGGATGGCTGGGAATTATTGATCTTGGATTGAGGAATAGAGCATTACTTAACGAATGGATTTGGCGATTTGGTAATGAAAAAGATAGTTATTGGAGGAAAATTATTGTTTGGGGAATGTTATATAGTTTGTTGATGTGGAATGAATCCCACATTGCTAAGGGAATACAAAGGCGATTGGTTTATAAAGGTTTAAGTGCTTTAAAGGTTAACTTTAGATAACATGTGGGCTAGTGGATATTTAGATCATTTGGGCTTGGTTTATCTATTAATGGGTCTAGGTCAATAGACTAATTTTATTGGGCCAAAATTCGGTTACCTATTTGAATAGGTATAAACTACCAAAAACTGTCTTTTATCTGATAGATACCTAAACTACCAAAAAACTGTCTTTTATCTTATAGATACCTTTTATTTAGGAAACGGTTTCCAGAGGTTGTGTTGTTTCACGTTTTATAAACAAGAACGTGATTTTCCCCTGAAAATACAATCAATTGATGTTCTTAAGTGCCTTAATTGTATCCCAAATACGACTTGTTTGATTTCTCAAGCAATATTGTATTTACCTCTAAGTCTTGTTTTCTCTCTAATTTCAGAAAATTTTCTAACAAAGAACGGCTATGTTTCTTCAAGTTTATTGCCTTCTAATGGTAATAATAACCGCTCTGCTTTATGGAAGGCCATTTCGAAACCATTAAGAGAAGTTGATAGTTTGTCTATTTGCTTGAGAAATGGAATGGGGATTTCTGTTGGTAATGATTCTTCGGTGGATTTTTGGAATGATGGGTGGATTAATGGCTCGACTTTGAAAGAATCTTTTCCTAGGATTTTTGCTTTGGCTCGAAATAAAATTGGCAAAGCTTGTGAGTTTGGTTGTTATGTTGATAATGAATGGAAATGGAAGGTGGAGTTAAGAAGGAATGTTTTTGATTGGGAATTGGAGCAATGGCAGAGCTTTCTTGATACTTTGGACGATATCCATTTAATGGAGGATGCTAAAGATAAATTAATATGGACTCATGATGCTAAGGGTCATTTTTCAGCCAAATTGTTTTGTAGATCTTTGTCTTATTCTCTTTTCACTCCTGATGATATTTGGAAATATGTTTGGGCATGAACTTCACCGCCAAAAGTCAAGCTCTTTGTGTGGCAATTGCTTCATAAAAAAATTGCTCTGAAGTTGGAACTCAATAAGAGAGGTTTGATCCTTTTAGATTATTCTCTTCGTGTATTTTGTTCCAAGGATATTGAATCTGTTCAGCATCTTTTTTCGAGTGTAAATTCACTTGGAATGTGTGGATGGCTTGTTGTCGATTATGGTTAATGGATTGGGTCGCTCCAAATGAACCTGTTCTATTTTTCTTGGCTTGGCAACATTCCATTCCGAATCATGGCAATGCCAAAATTTGGAGAATGGCCTTTTTCGCTATTGTTTAGTCGATTTGGCTGCATCGCAATGATGTTGTTTTCAACAGGAAAGTGTTTGATTTTCTTCAACTTGTGGATGTCATCAAAATCAGGATGATGTACTGGATTAAAGCTGCTTGGCCCGATTTAGATTGTTCTTTCATGGATCTTTATAAATGTCCTAATAAGGTCTGTCTGAGAAAGAAGGCTGGTTCCGTTTCTTGGAATGTTTCTTGGTGTGCCCCTATGAGTGGTTTCCTCAAGTTCAATGTTGATGGAGTAGCTAGAGGAAAGCCTGGCGCAGCAGGTATTGGAGGGCTTCTTAGAGATGAGAGTGGAAAGATTTTGATGAAATTCTCTAATGGTCCGTTTGGGAACCTTGATTTGGGGAAAAAATTTGGATTTGGATTTGTAAATCCAAATTTCTTGTTTAGAAAGCCCAATCAAAAAGTTGGATTTGTATTTGATAAATCCAGCCCAAATTTAGTAGGCCAAAATATTAAAATTTCAAATTCTTTTGAAAAGCTGTAATTTATCAAATCCAGCTCTCTTTCTCTCAAGTTAACAACACGATTCAATCCCTCAAAAAGAAAAAAAAACACGATTGAACAAACTCTCGCTTCTTTCCTCTTCCTTGCTTCGATTCCACGGTGGTTCTCCAGTTTCAAACCTTTGGCTATGGTAATTCCACTCGTCAACCTCCCTCATTTGCCTCCTCTTCAACTTAAAATCCTCCTCTGTTTCTCGAGCTAAGATGTCTTCTTCTTTTTCTTCTTCTTCTTCTTCCTCTCTCTCTCTCCTCTGCTTGTTTCTCGAGAAAAAATTCAAATGCGATTGGATACGTTGCTTTTGTAGTTGTTGCTATCTAGAAGATTGAACAGTTTGATTGCAGGCAAGACATGAATTCTCATTGTTCAACTTTAGCTATTGTGGATTCCTATGGGCTTATATAGCTTCTTTTATTCGTCCCAAATTTTGTCTTTGGATTGATTATTGAAGCTGTTGGAAATCGAATTTATGTTCTATAGGATGATTTCCATGAATGGATTGAAATGCTATACACATCTCCTTGCCTCAATTCCTCCTGTTGTGGGTATTGGTGATCCGATATACTGAGATTGTTTCCCTGTTTTTCAGGTTACAGTGCATTTTTGCATTTGATTCAATAGTCTTTCTGCAAATTTTGTCCATACTGTGATGTGGATAATTTGGCTTTAATTTTCATTGTAATCTAATAGATGCTTCAACATGGAGAACTTCTAAGAAGTGTGCTTATGGGAGGCAATCTTCAGTACTTGTCATCAACTAGTAAGCTTATTTGTTGTTTGGGTGAATATAGGAATTAGTATAGAGTATGCATAAACGCTTGAATATATTAAAATTTAAGTAAATCCTTCTTCTAGCATACAACCCATATTTCAGCCTTGAAGAAAATCTATGTTAGTCCTTTGAGTTTAATGCTTCACCTTTCAAAGAAAATCCAGAAACTATGATATGCACAAATTGTTTTGCTAATTTACCTGTCAATGGTTGTTCTTGCCGGTAAAGGAGAAGTGAGAATGAAATAAATTGTTGCATCATTACTACTTTGAAACTTTGTAGTTTAACAAAGCTCTTTTGTTTAAAAAACTTAAAACATGAATATATTGTGTGATCTGACAGGTGTATATGAAGATTGTGGTGGTGCTTATGGCCCTGGTAGAAGGTTTTGAATGATGACTTTCATGAGCAGTTGTTTGCAATCACACAAGGTAAGCCTTTAACCTTTTTCTGCAAAATAGATACAATTTTGATTGCCCCCTTCTTTAAATGGTGTTATCCTGAGATTGTGTGTAAAAGTTCTGCCTACTGAGCTGAAATTGAGGTGATAGCCCGACTGATGAATCTGAATTGTACTTTTGATCAACATTTTTTTTCTTTTTTTTACCCTGAATTGATGGATCCTAGTTATTAAGTAAGAGCAGCTTTGGCACAGAAACATTTAATAGCTTAAATGTATATACAGGTACAATTAAAAGTATATACATTGACTAAAAGACAAATCATCTTCATATATAAGCCTAACAGTAACAGAGGAAATAACTATTGTTTGGACTTGGAATCTTCATATAAGTGGTAAATGTGAATTGTGTGTGTCATGATCATACTGTTATTACAAACAAATTACTCCATACTTAGTGACTTTGTCAGAATCTCACCCTTGAGTGAATGATTTGTTATCATAAAATCTACTAAGAAGAAAGAACAAAAATTGCAAAATATACCAAGTTAATAGTCCATTTGGAAATTAAGCCCCTGATAATTCATCATTGGCTTAATTTGTTTCAACAAACAATGAGGAAAAGAAGACAGAGCAAGAGATTACAGATTTAACACCTAATGAATTAAAAACAACAATTTGTTATTGATTAATTTGTTATTGACAGAGCAAGTTCTGCCACTTGCCTTTTGAGGTATGCCTCATGACTTGCTTCCTGCAATTACTTTTGATAAACTGTTTGCAGATTTGAGTAGGTTTTTCTTTATAAATATGACTTATCATCATTAATATTATTTAGTATATGGTCACTTTTACTTTTCTGTTGATCATTAGTATCTTTCTTGAAATATGTACTTTTCAGTTGAGCATTAGTTTATATATATATATATAGTAAAATTAAAAGATTAAGAAAGCTAAGTGCATGATGACTTGGAAGGTTTCATAACAAATTTTTGGTGCATGTGATTTTGTCTTACATAATGTGATTATGAATGTTGAAGAGTCTGTTATTTGATAGGTTTTGGTATCTGCAAACTCTTAAGGTCAAATATTGCCTTTTCAATGTCTTGGTTAGTTAAAACATTGTACAATTTACATCGTGGAATTATAGTTTCTTAAATTATTGGGGTCATCTCATCTCATGTTTTACTAATGATGTAAACATAACCACTTTCTTCTTCCTATATTGTGTACTTGTCATACGAACACTTTTATGTTATCTATACTAGAATTAATTAGTTTTACACCCAGAGAGCTCATGTTGATAAGGATTGCATAATTGACTGACGCATGTTCGATTCTCATAGGTCCAATTGTCAAGTATGGATAGCCCCAAGCAAAGTCCTTTGGTTTCCTCATATTTTGGCTATGTGAAACTTGAAATGGACAGTTGACTATATAAAGAACTCAGTCTTGATTGACCTCGCCAAGTTAGATTACAATCTGGTGCAGGCTGTTTATCAGCAAGAGCTCAAAGAATTGGCAACGTAAATTTATTGCATTAATTTCTGAATTAACTAGTTTAATTTGATCACGTACAATGTATATAATGTTTCAACAGGTGGTGAGGAGACTTGGGATTCGAAGGGAAGATGATTTTTTCAAGGGATCGATTGATGGGAAATTATATATGGGCAATGGGAATTATTTTTGAGAACCTTGTATGACAGATTCTTATAGATGGGACAAATATGAATTTGAGATTTTAGGAGTTGGTATCTCTTTGTTTGATATTTTTTATGTTTGTTTGAATATTAGCTTCATTAATGATAATGAACATTTTGAATACTTGTTTCTATTCATTATTTTATTTTTATCAATATATCATTATAATTTTTGTTATTTTTTTATTTACTTTTTATATTGTAAAAAAAAAGGTCTTAGTTCAATTCTAAATCCAAATCCAAATCTAAATATTAGTCATCCAAACAATGAATTTGAAATTATTGAATTTCAAATTACTAGTTCCCAAACAAAGAATTTCAAATTATTGAATTTAAAAATTTTGCATTTTAAATGATAAATTTGAAATCCAAATCCAATTCCAAATCATAGTTTCCAAACAATAGCTAAGTCTATAGGAATTGCGGAATCTAATGAAGCGGAAATTAGAGCCATTAAAGAGGCTTGTCTGTTGTTTGCTGCATCTTCTTGGGCCTCTCTATTCGGTCTAATTGTTGAGAGTGACACTAAAAATGCAGTAAACTGGGTGGTTAATCCTGATGGTGTTCCTTGGAGGCATAGACAGTGCGTTGTTCATGTCAATTTGATGGCTAAGAAATTTATTGATTTCAGAGTTCAACATGTATTCAGGGAAGCTAACAGTGAAGCTGACAGTTTGACCAAAGAGGGGGTTGATCGAGTGGTGATATTGCTTGCGAGTTATGATTAATTTTTCGCTTGTTTGGTGTTTTTGGTTCTTCTGGTGTTGTTGTTAAGCCTCTGTTCTTCGGCTTTTTACTTGTTTTGATTACTGGACTCCTCTTCTAGTTGAATAATATTCTTCTTCTTTCTTTTAAGAAAAAAACAAGACATTACTCGGTTTAAGATCACAATGAATCACAGGCATTGGATGCCCCCAATGGAGGTATTCTAATGCCGACGCAACATCTATCATTATGTCGATTCTTTGCAGGATATCTAGGAAATAGTTGAAAGAATATAACCATTTCTCAAGACTCCCATTAGGCAAAAACTCAAGCACTAAGGCTTTGAAGTCAATATTAGAGCAACTAGTAATGACTTCAACTAGATTCTGATGATGGATGTTGCGCATCACTTCACATTCCAAGTCAAAACTTCTATATGCTCCCTCAATTTGCAAATTGAAAACTTTTATGGCAACATTTGTCCCGTCTGAAAGCATTCCTTTGTATACAGAGCCAAAACTTCCTGAACCAAGCAAGTTGTCTTCACTAAATCCATGGGTCCCTCGAAATAGTTCATTATATGAAACTCTTCTCAAATTCTATAGAGGAATCAAATCTCCCCGCATAGCCAAATTTCTGCTCCTATTCTTCCTTTTGCAAAAAATTATGAGGCCTTTTATTGCTATTATTGAAGCAATTATTGGCAAGACAATTACTAATGCATGCACCAAAATCTTCTTGGATTGTTGAAAGGAGCTACTTTTGCAAGGTGGGACTTGGAACCTAGGTGAACCACAGTGCATAATTTCTGACAAATGATTTGGCAGTGAAATTCACAAAAGGCAAATGATTTGGCAGTGAAATTCACAAAAGGCAAATAATTTCTGACAAATGATTTGGCAGTGAAATATTTAGCTACAAGGAATGGAAGAACATAAAAACAAAGAGAGTGAAGAGTTAAGCAAATACATGTCAAAAGGTTAGTAACCGACAAATAAAAACTAAGGTTAAAGAAAAAATTTTTTAAAAAAAAAAGAGAAAAGAAAATGCAAACTAAAGTGATCAGATCATGGTGCGGACGGTGGAGGCTGAATGTGGAGGTGTGCCATAATCAAGTCCAGAGATGCCCGGATGTCATCCTGTCCAGCTAGCAAAGTCGTCTGAGTGGCCTCGATGTTAGCGAGGCGAGTTTCAACGTCCGAGGAGTCTCGAAGAGCTGCAGACGAGGATTCAGGCTCATCTTCGTTAGGCTTGTTAGATGACGGATGTAATGGCACAGGCTCATCAACATAACCATGTTGGCGCTCATTTTTCCATACTCCATTTTTGTGAACAAAGTCAAAATTCTTCATCTTATCCTTGTTGAGCTTTACTGGAAATGTCGCAGAATCAACCCGAGAAAGACCAACTTGATGTCTCTTCAAAATATCGGAGATTAGGCATGGAAAAATAAAGTGTGATTTAGACTTGGCCACTGCCCATATCTCATGTATGATAGTCTTGGCCAAGTTGATTCCCGTAATGTGATCAGGCAATGGATTGGTTGTCATCATCTGCAGAGTAAAGATGTCCGTCAAACGGAGCTCATTAGTGCTAGTACTATGTGTAGGAATCATGTTAGTTCGGAGTAGCCAAGCGATGAGCCGAAGCTGAATGCTACAAAACTTTGCATAGATTGGGATTTTAACTACAAAACTCTGCGATGAGCGGGAATAAGCGGAAATTGGATATCTCCTTGAATATAGGCGGCATTAATTGGGATTTTAACTCCAATTATGGGCTTATATGGGCTGAGTATCTTCCCATATAAAATATCCAAAATTCCAAAGCTTAAAGGCTTATCCATGGCTTGTCTTCAACCCTTTGCAATTAAAGCTCCAATCTTCAATTCTTGCTCTTGAAATAATTCTTCAAAAATCTTCAAGTCTTCAAATGGTCTTCAAACACGAACTTCGAATCTCTAAATATATGCTCAAAATTGCTTTGCTCAAATCTGTGTAAAAAGTCATCAAAATAGCTCCAAAAATAGTGAAAAACAACAAATTCTCATTTTCACATCACTTAAAGACTCAGAACACAAATATTATCAAAATAGCATATATTTAAGCATAAATGGATCCAAAAACATAGTAAAATAACCATAAAAATAGGGTCTAATTTAGCTCGATCATATTTCCCCCACATTAAATCTTTGCTAGTCCCTAGCAAACTAGTGTAGAAAACTATGAACTTACTAAACTAGAACACAAAAAAGACCCTATAATACTAAACTAATGCAAATCAAAATTCCATTTTAATTTAAACTTTTCAAAAACTTTGAATGCATACACATATTAAGGATTAACATAATTATGAAATCAAAATAACAAAGAATCATAAGAGCACTCAATTCAAAAGATCAACAAATAGCAAGCATCTTTATTCTTAAGTAACCATAATTAAAGTAGTTCTAATCACTTACCATTCATTACATCCTATAACTACTTCTTTCCATAAGCTTAAGTCTTCATCTTTATCTCCATTACGAAAAGGAACGCATATCATGGATACAAATCAAGGGTTTTCGTGTGGGTTATAATAGATTTTCAAAGGGTAATTGATTTTTAGAAAATTGAGGTTACTAACCTCGAAGTGTTCATGATTTGGGGTTACTAACTCCCATTTTTTAGGCTACTAGCACTTTAGAAGGACTCCTTTTCATTTTTTCAGAGGGACAATATTTCTGCAATTCCATGCCTCTTATCCTCTTTCCAAGGGTTACTAACTCCTTTTATTAAAGGAAAGAGTGACAACAATGGATTGATTTTTTTTTTTAATGTATGCAGAAATACCTCTTCTCCTCTTGCATGAAAGCACTTCTTTTTATGAAAACAATTTTTTAACTACCCTTTTATATAAGTAGTCCCCCACAGTTGTTCTTGACATATCCATAACATACTTTCATAATTGTAATCTCAATAAAAATTAAACACAAGTTCTAGAAATAGGCAATCATAGAAGAAATAAACAATAAGATCATATCACAAAACTCTAATTATACCTAATTCTAAGAAATAAGATCTCATGCTTTTAATCAATCAATAAAATAAAATATTCTTAAAAATTCTAAGCATTCTTCAATCATAATTAAATCAAATCAATTAATATATGCATAAAATTCAAAATTTTCGAAAAAAAATTATGGTTATAATCTTAATTAATGCCATAATTAAACTAGACTCTCTCCCCCACACTGAAAAGACACATTGTCCTCAATATGGAAACACATAAGAAATTAACACAAACAATTAATATTATGCATGCTCATGGGGTTTATTAAAATGCAGAAAATAAAAACTAACACTAACAATTAATTCACATCAAAGAATAGGCAAGCAATCAAAACAATAATCAATTAAGACAAAATAATGCAAGGAAAATTAAAAAGATAGAGTTAAAGAAAGCTTCTCTGTTTGTAGGCATAAGCTCCATCATTGCTTCTGAAACTGGACTCCTTTCGAATTCAACTTGCAATCGTCCAAATTAAGCTCCATTTGCTTTCCTTCGGTTCCTTCATGTGAAATCATTGGGTTGCCTCCCAATAAGCGCCTTTCTTTAAGGTCTTTGGCTAGACTGCCTTAAAGAAATTATTCTTCAACGGTGAAGGAACTATGGATATATTCCTTCAACAATTCCACAATGATCTTGAGAGTATCATTGATGGTTTTGAGAACTTCAAGTTGAATTTTATCAAGACTTGAATCCATCAAAGTTGATGTGGAGGCTAGGAATGGCGATGGCACGGACATGGCCGGTGGCGGCACGGTGTGTGGATGGCTTGCAAAGCATTTGGCCGGTAATGGCACGATGACTGCCGGTCCTAGCTTGGTGAAAACTCGAGGTTGCTTGGTGGATGGTCGGTTGTGGCTTGGCAGTGGCGCGGCACTGGCCGGATATGGCTGGGTAGAAGCTTGAGATGGCCGGGCTGATGGCTGGCTTAACCGGGCAAGTGGCGCGCATGGCTAGGCATGGTGCGCGGAGGATGCTGCTTTGGCCAGGTATGGCCGGGCAAATGGCTCAGCCGGCCGGGCATGTGGCTTGGATGGTTGGGCATGATGCGCGGAGGATGCTGCTTTGGCCGGGTATGGCCGGGCAAATGGCTCAGCTGGCCGGGCACTCGGCGTAGACGATAGCGCGGATGGCCGGGCATGTGGCTCGGATGGTAGCGCTGATGGCTGGGCATGAGGCTCGGGTGGTTGGGTCATGGCCGGGCATGTGTCTCGGCGCAGCTCGGTCATGACCGGTGGTATCCGGGCCATGGGTGAGGATGGCCGGGTCACAGCCGGGCGTTGGCCGGCTGAGTTGACTCGATCATGGCCTTGAGCATCTTCCTCTGGTTTCTTGACTTCCATCTTCTGCTTCTCTCCTTGTGGCTGAACTCCATGCTTGTTGGCTGCTTGCTTCTTCTTTGCTTGAATCTTTCTAAAGCTAGGGGGTGCAATTGCTTTAGTCAAAGATTCCAGTGCTTCAAACGCAGCATCAGGGATTCTATAGAACAAAGGGATGTTGTCCACGCTATCCACAAGAATTTGACCATCTACTCTTAATCCTTGATAGAAGTATATAAATAAAAGTTGTTGTGATATGGCATGGTGAGGACATGTTGTGCAGAGCTTCTTGAATCTATCCCAAGCTCGATAAAAAGGCTCAACTTTACGTTGCTGAAAAGTTGCTATCCTTTGTCTCCCTTTGGAAATCTGATCAAGTTTTGTTGATGAAGAATTTTCTTTCTTGACACTAAATTTTCTGGGTTCATCTTCATTCTTGATTTCTTTGTCAGGCACTTGCAATTCTTTTTTAGTGTAGTTCGGCTTTCCTTCATCTTGCGCGGCATTTCCACTCCATAAAGTGATTGCACTTACATTCTCCTTAGGAGGTACCTTTGGTTGCAATGGGATCTTTTGTTGACCTTGTGTCTTGAGTTCACTCATGTCACTAGCCAATTGACTGATTTGTTTCCTCATCATCTCCATAGATTCTCTTATTTGTTGCATCTCGGCAGCTTGTGAAGATTGTTGGAAATTAGGCCTTTGATAATTCATTGGCCTTCCTTGATAGTTACCTTGGTTCCCATATTGTTGACTTGGTTGCTCGGCTATCCAATAAGGTTCATGCTTCCTTTGATATGCTCCTTGCATTCCAACAGCATTGACTTCTTGTGCGGTGTGTTCCAAAGAAGGGCACTTATCAGTGTAGTGTCCTTGTTTACAAATACCACAAACCTTAGGCACACTTGAAAAATTCGCATTTAATAAATCAGTGAGCGCAGTGACTTGTTGATTTGTTTCTTGAAGTTGTTGCTCCAGTGAGGTGGAATGGGTAGATACTTCATTGATTCTTCTTGTATTGCCTTCTCTTGAATAGTCTTCTCGAGATCCAAATTGTTGAGTGTTGGCAGCCATGTTCTCCACTAAAGTCCAAGCATCGGTGGGAGTTTTGTCTATGAAAGCTCCTCCACATGCAGAATCTATAGAAGATATGTCAAACGGTAGTAGTCCTTCGTAGAAGTACTGAATCAGCAACTGTTCAATGATTTGATGGTTGGGGCAGCTCGCACATAGTGTCTTGAAACCTTCCCAATATTCGTGCAATGTGTCTCCATGGCGTTGCTTAATTCCGCAAATCTCCTTCCTTATACTTGATACTTTATGAGCCGGAAAGTACTTTTTCAAGAACAACTTCTTAAGGCTTGTCCAAGATGTGATTGAACCAGTTGGTAAGAGGTGCAACCAATCTTTTGCACGATCCACAAGAGTGAACGGAAAAGTTCTTAACTTGAATTGGTCTTCAGTGATACCTTGAATATTTGTTGATGTGCAGGCAATCTGGAAATCCGTCAGATGTCGGTGAGGATCTTCTCCAGACAGACCATGAAATTTGGGTAAAATCTGAATAAATCCAGATTTAATCTCGAAATTTGCAGTCGTATCTGGGTATCGAATTGCTAAGCATTGTGCATTGACGTTTGGTGCAGAAAGCTCTCTCAGGGTTTTAGGTTCTTCGTTTGCCATGTCTTGTGATGATGTTGAAGTAGCGGATCTAGGGGGACTTGGTTGAGAACTCGAATTAGATGACTCCTCTTCTTGTTGTCGATTTGATTTCTCCTTAGTGAAAATAGTGTTCTTTCTGGCTCTGGATCAAATTCAAAGTCTTCTTTACCACTACTTCTTGTCTTTGGCATGCCGCTTCCTAGAAAAACTCAAAAACTCAAAAGAAAAATTATTAGTAGTAAAAGATCTTAAACAAAAATTAAAATTAAAGACATAAAATAAAAGAAAATATTTTTTAAAGAAAAAACGCAGAGACAAATATTTTTTTATGACGCAAAAAACTTTTTTTTAAGAAAAACGCAACACAAAAAAATTTAAAACGCAAAAATCAAATTTTTTTTTTAGAGAAGAAACGCAGAGACTAAGAGAAAATTCCCAGGATTCGTCTTCAGATGAGTCTATTTTCCTTCCCCGGCAACGACGCCAAAATTTGTGATCGGTCGTCAGCAATCATAAAAATAACTCCCCACAAAATCCTAACTAAAGTAGATAGGGTAAGTAGGGGTCGATCCCACAGAGAAGGTTGATAGACTTTATCCGAAAATACAATCCTTAAAATCTCTCAAAAACAATATATAAAAGCAGAGGGTTAAGAAGAACAATTAAAAAGAAAACAATTAAACTAGAAAACAAAGCAAAGTAAATTAAATCTAAGTCTATGGCAATTAAGAAAGAAAACAATAATTAAAAGGCATACTTCTTCTCCAATGGTAGAAAACAATCAAATTAATTTTGTGTCCTTGATTTAAAAGATAAATTCAATATTAAATTCTTGATGATAATTGGTCTAGGGAAAATCCTAACATGCTATTTAGATAAGATTAGCCGTCAAGGCTTAAATTACCCCTTTCTCCTCCTAACTAATCAATTAGCCGTCAAGCCTTAAAGATTTGATAGGATTCAAAGCATTAAGATCAACTTTTATTAGTTCTTTCACACATGCTTAATAAATAAAACCATACAACAACCAGATAAATCTGATCACTGGCATGCAAACCCAATTAAACTCGCCGGTGAGCGTGGTTATAACTCGCTACATACAATCAAACTCAGGCGTCAACCGTTGTTGTTTGATCTAGCCAACAATCTCTCAAATTACCTCTTTAGTGGCCACAATAAATCAATAAAAATCAAGATTGTAGAATTAAAACAGAGTTTAACATGCGATCTATCAAGAATAAAATACCAAATTATAATAACAGAATTCTCACCATATTTAATTGATTGAATTCACCAAAGGATCAGAAGTATTAAGAATTTAGCTACTCATGGATTTGGGAAAATCCATGAGCGGCATAAGAATACTTACAGAACTAGAAGGGGCGAAATCTCCTTGCACATTAGCTAGGTATGTCGCACCCCTCTATGGCTAGAGAGGGTGGTGGCACCCTTGCCTAAAAAACTAGAAGAAAACTAGAAGAGAAAATATCTATGTGAAAAATATGTAGGTGTATGATTTGTGTTACAAGAGGTGGCTGTTTATAGTGGAAATAACCCTAGGTAATCCAATTCTAAGTAGGAAAGGAATCTAGGACGTTTTAGGGTCTAACTTAGACTCTAAGTTAGATTAAAAGTTTTCCTAGAACCAAAATCCTAGTCAAAATAGGATCCTGAAAAATCTTGAATTCGTGTAGGGAATTCGACGGCATTTTTGGGCTTGAAAACTGCATAACTGTGTCTTCGACTTCAAAAAAAAGTTGTATATCTCGGAGTTAGCTTTCCAACGAGTACTTATAGGCCTAAAACGGAGGTTTGAGTAGAAAGTTATGATTTTTCTACCAAAACTGCGCTGAATCCTAATCCTGTTAGGACTAGAAGCGGGAATAAGCGGAAATTTGATATCTCCTTGAATATAGGCGGCATTAATTGGGATTTTAACTCCAATTATGGGCTTATATGGGCTAAGTATCTTCCCATATAAAATATCCAAAATTCCAAAGCTTAAAGACTTATCTATGGCTTGTCTTCAATCCTTTGCAATTAAAGCTCCAATCTTCAATTCTTGCTGTTGAAATAATTCTTCAAAAATCTTCAAGTCTTCAAATTATCTTCAAATGGTCTTCAAACACGAACTTCGAATCTCCAAATATATTCTCAAAATTTCTTTGCTCAAATCTGTGTAAAAAGTCATCAAAATAGCTCCAAAAATTGTGAAAAACAACAAATTCTCATTTTCACATCACTTAAAGACTCAAAACACAAATATTATCAAAATAACATATATTTAAGCATAAATGGATCAAAAAACATAGTAAAATAGCCATAAAAATAGGGTCTTATTTAGCTCGATCAGACTATCAGAAATCACATAAATAATTCCTGCATCAAGTAGTTTGAGTAACTCATCTCGCACAACATCTTTCATGTTTGGGTTGAGTCTCCTTTGATGCTCCACACTGGGTTTGTGATTCTCCTCCATAAGAATCTGGTGCATGCACACTGATGTACTAATACCTTTAATGTCAGCAATGGTCCAGGCAATAGCCATCTTGTGCTTTCTCAAAACGCGTACAATCTTCTATTCCTGCACACTAGATAAAGAAGATGAGATAATAACAGGATAAGTATTCGATTCACCCAAGAAAACATACCTCAAATGAGAAGGAAGTTGTTTTAATTCCGGCTTTGGTGGCACTTGGTGAGAAGGTAACAATTTGGGTTTCCTTTGTCCAAATTCTTCAATAGCTAAACATTTAATAAAATAACCACTACCTTCTAACCTAGCGACATAATTATGCAAATTTTCAACAACTTCTTCATCACATAAAGGCAGAGTTAAACAAGGAATGAGAGCATCATGACTTATCATCTTAACAATATTCTCATTCACATATTCATCTAGCACATCAAGTCTAAAACAAGAATCCTCAAAAGGAAGACTTTTCATGGCTTTGAAAATATTAAACTCGTCCTTATCCTCACCAATACTGAATGTGAGTTTTCCAGTTGCAACATCAATCAAGGCATGGGCAGTAGCCATAAATGGTCTACCCAAAATCACAGGCACATCCATATCATATTCCATCTCCATGACCAAAATATCAACAGGAGATATCAACTTACCAACCTTTACCAACAAATCCTCTATAACACCTATAGGATATCTTACTAAACGATCGGCCAATTGTAAGGCGATTGTTGTTGGTTTGAGGCCTTCCAATCCAAGTTTCCTGTAAAGAGACAAGGGCATCACCTAGCACCTAGATCAGCCAAACACTTGACTACACTCATTTCACCAAAGTAGCAAGGTATAATGAAACTCCCTGGATCCTTTAACTTTGGAGGTAGTTTCCTCTGAAGGATGGCACTAAACTCCTCAGTTAAAGGTACGGTAGAATATTCCTCCAATTTCTCCTTGCTTGACACAATCTGTTTCAAGTATCTAGCATAACTAGGCATTTTGGCAAGTGCTTCAACAAAAGGTATGTTAATAGTAATCTTCTTAAACAAATCTAAAAATCTTTTGTAATTATCCTCATCATGTCTCTTTCTCAACCTTTGAGGATATGGAATAGGTGGTACATAAGGCTTAACTGGAGATTGAGAAGTTGGCTTACTTACCTGAGTTGTGCTTACCTCGTTGGATTCACCATCAACAAGTTCAGTTTCCTTTGGAGTGGACTTTACTGCCTTCTCTTTAATGGCATCAGTCTCCACAAGTTTTCCACTCCTCAAAGTGATAGCTTTGCAATTTTCTTTAGGATTCACCTTAGTATCACTAGGGAATTGACCATTATCTCTTTCATTCAATTGCTTAGCTATCTGACCTACTTGAACCTCAAGATTTTGAATTGCAGTTTGTGCTTGTTGCAGAGCATTTTGATTAGTTTGTGCAGTACCGTCACTTCTCTGCATGAACTGCATGAACATCTCTTCTAATCGATCAAATTTTTGATTGGAGGGAGATGGTTGAGGTTGCGGTGGAGGCGGTGGTTGTTGTTGCAGAGGTTGTTGAAACTGTTGTTTGGGTTGTTGATATCCATGTTGACCCACAGGCCTGCTAGAAGAAGCACCTTGACCCCCCAAGAAGAATTAGGTTGATTTCTCATCACTTGATTATAAGTGTTGGGGTAAGGGTTGTTTTGTGGCCTTCCAATATTTGCAACATATTGGGCTTGTTCTACATGTGGACATTCAGAACTATCATGGGAATCTGAACACCAATCACAACTCACTTGAGAGTTAGGGGGGTTAGAGATAGCATTAATATTAGCTTTGCTCAACATAGTAACAATAGAATCAAGTTTAGCATTAAGCATAGTAACACTATCCACCGAATGCAAACCTCTCTTGGACCCATTTCTTTCCCCATAGAATCCTTCATTGTTTGATGCTACAGTTTCCATCAATTCCAATGCTTCAGCCACAGGTTTCTTCAATATAGCACCAACTGCTGCAGAGTTCAAATTGGATTTACATTGAGATAAAAGACTATTGTAAAAAGTTTGTACCAATAACCAATCTGGAACTCCATGGTGTGGACATTTCCGTTGCAAATCCTTGAATCTTTCCCAGGCATCATGAAGCGTTTCGTTATCACGTTGCTTGAAGCTAGTGATGTCAGTTCTCAGCTTGTTGCTTCTCTAAAGTGGGAAGTACTTTGTCAGAAAAGCAGTAGTAAGCTCATCCCAAGTTTTGAAGTGGCTTGGAGGAAAGGAATTCAACCAAGCTTTCGCTTTGTCCCTGAGGGAAAAAGGAAACAAACGTAAACGAATTGCTTCACCAATAACATTATGAATCTTTACCGTATCACAAATTTCCTGGAAATTTGTTATATGCAGCAAAGAGTCTTCACTAGTTCTGCCATCAAAAGGATTCTGTTGAACCATTGTGATGAGGCCTGGTTTGATTTCAAAGTTTTGAGCCTGAATGGTGGGTCTGGCTATGCTAGTCTGAGCATTGGTGATACTCGGAAGAGCATATTGTCCCACAGGTTTGGTATCAACAACTTGATCATCAGCCATGATTTCTTATTGCTTTTGCTTTTCAAGTTTTGTTTGAACTCGATTAAATTTGCAGAGTTTCTCAATTTCAGGGACGTATGGAACAAGAGCGGAGATGAAGTGGTTACCCTTGTCATACACTACCTAAAACCAAAGAAAAGAGAGAAGATCAACGAAATAAAATAAAGGATAGAATTAATTATAAATAGCAACTAAAGTGTTCCCCGGCAACGGCGCCAAAAACTTGATGAACCAAATCTGCAAGTGCACAGAGTCAGTTGAAGTAATAATCCTAGAATAAACCAGGTGTCGAATCCACAGAGAACAAATAATCCCTATTTTAATTAACTCTATCAAGGAAAGAAATTATGAGGAAATATTAAGACAATTAAAAACTAAAGACAATTAAATTGTAAAAACAGAGAATAAAATAAGTGGAAAGATAATAATTGGAAAGCTTAGAGTTTCAGGTTTCACCTAATTGGGAAATTACTACCTAACCTATGAATTAAATTGATGCTAAATTAGAATAGAATTACTCTTAATTACCTATGTGCTCCGTCAAGTCTACACAGGAATATCTAATTAATCAGATTCACTATCTGATGATGAAAACCTAATTAATTAGACTCAAGAAGAACAAGTAATTAATCATTTATCAAATTAACTTAAGATTCATGTCTGATCTAATTTAATTTGTCTATTTTCCCAGTGCACAGATTATGCTTCTCTTGTCAATTCTTCACACAATCTCTAAAATAATCTATATGGTGATCAGACATATAAATCTCATGAAGAGCAAAGAAAATAGATCTAACCTTAAAGAAATCAACTCGAAACATAAATTAAATAATAATCCCCAATTGGCTACGCCTAAAACCCTAATTGGGGGTTTAGCTACTCATGCTCATAAGATCAAAACAAGAAATATTATTAAGAAGAAAAGAATTTAAGAACATGAGTAAGAAGAAAACCCCTTTAAAGAAATCTTGAAGAAAGCCTTCCAAAAATCCTTGGTAGAATAATTGATATCTCATAAAATACAAGAGCTTTCCCTTTTATAGGGAAACAAATTACAATTCATTAATAACTCCTAAAGGGACTAGGAATAGAAGAAATCTGACTCCTATTGGCCCAAAATTCGTAGAGAATAATTATTGGTTCAGAATGGGTGAAAACCCATCAATACTAGGAGAAAATCTAGTCAAAATTGGGTCAAATTCGGGTCCATCCGTCTAGCCTGCGCGCGTCCAAGTTCCACCCGCGCGCGGCTAGTGCCAGGCAAATCTCCGCGTACAAAACTGTCTTACTCGCGCGCGTCCAAGGGCTGATCCGCGTGCGGGTCACGCCAGGCTCCTTTTTGCTTCTGAAAATTTTGGTACCCGCGCGCGACCAAAGGCTGACCCGCGCGCGGGTTGTGCCAGGCACTCTCTCCCTCGCATAGCTGTGATCTTGGCTGAAATTCTTCCTAGGTGCTTCCATCTTCTATTTTCCTTCAATTTGGTCCCTCTTCTTCATTAAATTTCCAATTAAACCTAAGAGAGAAAATCAAAGGAAATTAAGTTTAAAACAATTAAATTCATTAATAAAAACACCAAAACAACACCAATAATTAAGTGAAAGTATGAACTTATCACTGATAACTTCAAATTGTCTTCTCAAGGTCACCAACTGTTGTTGTCTTGACTTATCTGATCCCTGAAATTCTTCCTTGATCATATCCCATGCTTCTTTAGGAGTTTCACACGTTAAAATCCTTGTGAAAATAGCCTCAGAGACACTATTTTGTATGTATGAGAGGGCTTTGTATATTTTTGCAACTTGCTCTCCATGATGCTTCATTTGAGCAAGTGTTGGATTTCCTCTGAGTGGTGTAGGATCTCTGCCTTTGTCAACCACCTCCCAAAGTTCATGTGCCTGCAGCTAAGTACTCTTCATCTTCACTGACTATAGATGATCATTCTGGCCGGTGAATATTGGTGGCATAGGAACACCACTGCCTGAAGCCATGTCTGCAAAATCCTCACTCTTTCACTCGTGTTTCACTCAAGTGTTTTCTCTCCCTCAGAGGTCACTCAAAGAACTTATAGATCTCGATACCAATTGTTGGCTTAGAAATTGATAAACTAAGCTAAATATCAAAGAGGCAAGAAAAACTCACAGTAAAAGCAGAGCTAAAGTGGTCTAAAATTCATAGCATAGTTTCCATTATCTTGCATGTAACAGTACATCAACATATTTATAAGAGAGTTAGTGGAATACATGTGTCAAGCTACATGCAAAAGAGAAAAAGTCACATGTAAAACCACCTGTCATTAACATGCAAAATCTTAAACAAAGAAAATCTAAAGCAAACACATCTAATTCTAACAATATGTTTAAACCACAAACCTCTTGAGGGAGGGACCCTTGTAATTTATTATGATAAAGAAACAAGCCTTGTATATTTTTCAACCCTCCTATTCATGCAGGAATAGGTCCACTCAATTCGTTGAAGCAAAGGTTTAAATATATTACGTTTCTCAAGATATTGAGGTTTTTAACTAAAAAAAAAAAAAGCTATTGAGGTTTATGGGAATGCTGCCCTTAATTTTGCAATCTTGGGCAGAAAAGTATTCGACTGATGTGGAAAGATTTGAGATAGAAGTTGGCAAAACGCCATTCAATGGGTTTAATGACAACTCCACACTTCGTAGACGCCGACATTTTGTCAAGGAAGGCAAAAAGCTCCACTCACAATTTACAGTTTCTGTGGTCAAATTGTTCGACTAAAGACTCAAGGATTCGAGGAACCTTAAATTGCCAAATGTAATTGGGATGTGGCCAGAAAATGAGTTTTGACTTAATTCTAGGTGTATGAGCTTTGAAGCATTGCAGATAGAGTTTGGAATGTTTCGACTGAGTTTATTCTCCCATAGATAGAGTTGCTGAAGATTTGGAACAGACCTCATGAACGGCAGCTTTCCTAAGAAAGAATTAATGAAGCATGGAGGATATTCATTTAATTTCGAATTAACTATAAATAATAATTCAACTAATCATTTAAAATGCACCTGCAGCCAAAGATTCAGTTGTAGGTGCATGCACCCTAGAACCTTATGGTCTCAATTTCAAGTCCATTGCATGATAAGTTGATAACTACGTACATGCCGGCCTTTTGCCCCATTTAATCTTTTGTAATTACTTAAAAAAAAAAAAATCATCTTGCAACGAAGCACAGGCAAAAGTATAGTTCTTATAAAAACCAAAAGACAACTAACGCAAAAAAAAATTGTAGCTAGTAAGAACAATTGACCTACACTTAGTTCACAATTTTATAATATTCTTTTATACTACTACTGCTTAGTACCCCATTGTCCCTTCTGAAGTATCTGAAAAAGGACAATTTGCCTCTAACGTTTTTTTTCCACTTTTCCCCATAAAGTACAAAATCAGGACATTTATCCCTTACCGTTATGGCTGTTATGGCCATTAGTTAAAGTGTGTGCATTATATGCTGACATGGATTTCCCACATCAGTAGAATTGGCAAATAGGCGGGTAGGGTTAGATTTGGATTCGGTCATTTGTGTTGGATCAGTTTTGGGTTAAGGAAATTTCGGCTTATACGGGTTCGAATTGCCAAAATATCGTGTCATTTGGGTTCATGTCAATTCCGGTTCGAGTCTTTTTCAATCTCAGATCATATGCCTCGGATGATTTCAGGTTTGATCCTCAGATTTTCGGGTTCAAGTCTTTTCGGATTTGGATCGTTATAGATATTTTTTCGTGTTGAATAATTTGATTTGAATCATACAAATTTACGTTTTTTGAAATTGAAATCAAATTTTGATTTCGATTGTTATAAATTGGGATTAATAAAACTCTTTTTAAATTGTAACTATAACATCTTAATTTGATAAATAATATAATAAGAAATTCTTTATTTTAATTTAGGAAGGGTATTGTCTGTAGCAATATTTTTATTTTGAGAAAATGTTTGATAAGGTCTGTCTATAAAATTTCACTTTTACACCCTCCAATGATAGAATGACACCTCATAAATTTTGGGGTTTTCTTATAGAGTGCATCACATGGGATTATATTCAATAAAAACTTAATTTTACTCTCTTTTCACCGATTTGTGATTAAGCCCAAATATTCTAAACCCTAACTTTATATTTCTAAGCCCTTCTAAAAATCGAAAAGCACGCTCCCTTGAACATGGATTCCAATAGTTTCTACGGTAAAAGTACTCGGGAGGTTCCTGTACTATACGAAATGTTGATTTTGGTCCCTGTATTTTTTTTTTCTACAAATTCGTCCCTTTACTATCAGAACCGATCACTCAAGGTCCCTCACGTTAGTGAGCCGTGATAGACCCGTTAAATTTGCTTACGTGGCACTAACGCCGTCTAAATCACTGACGTGGCATGCCACGTGGCATAAAAATTAAATATTTTTATTTTAATATAATTTTTATTGAAATTTATTTGTTTTAATTAAAAAAAAAATGAAATCTGATTTTTTTTTCCACAAACACAAAAAACATTTCTCTCTCCTCAATTAAAGATCAAACACACCTATTTTCTTCTTAATAAGAACAAAAATTCACTCTCTCTCCTCAATTTGCAATCTTTCCTTTTAGTCCCAAAAAAAAAATCCCCAAAGCCCCAATGTATGCAGCCATCTCTTCTTCTTCTTCTTCTATCGCCGCTACACCCTTCAACAGTTTCTCCCAGATTTCACAACGGAGGAAGGATGGCACATGAAACACAGTATTGCATCTTCACATACAGCTTAGGCAGAGTGTAGGTTTCATAGACGCAGGCTTCCTGAACATCTCTGACAGCAGCTTGCTCCACGATGTTCCTCACAAGAAACCTCTTGATTGACTTGTCCTTAGGGCAGCATTTGCCACAGTTAGAGCAGCGGATGAACTTTACATGGCCACGACCATGCTTGTTGCGGCCACCATTCCTTCGCTTGAAAGTCATTGTTCGAGGAAGAGAGTGAAGACTTCGGTGGCTCTCTACTTCTGCCGGCTAACAACAACTAGGGTTTTGGATTTCTTTTTTTATTTTTATAAAAAAAGAAAAAACCTTTTAGTATGAGTTAGGACAGAGATGTTGGCCTGGCCAAAGGATGCGACTTTGAGAGCATTTTTTTTCCTCTTATGGTTGTAAATGCTTGTCATTCATTTTTATTTTCTAGACGGGTATTCGAGTTTGGAGTAAATACAAAATTTTTTTTGTTCCCCATTCCCCATTCCTTGACAAAGATTAGAAAAAGAGAGGAGAGTGTAAATTTTTGTTCTTTTTAAGAAGAAAATAGGTGTGTTTGATCTTTAATTGAGGAGAGAGAAATGCTTTTTTGTGTTTGTGGAAAAAAAAATCAGATTTCTTTTTTTTTTATTAAAAAAATAAATTTCAATAAAAATTATATTAAAATAAAAATATTTAATTTTTATGCCACGTGGCATGCCACGTCAATGATTTAGACGGTGTTAGTGCCACGTAAGCAAGTTTAACGGGTCTGTCACGGCTCACTAACATGAGGTACCTCAGGTGATCGGTTCTGATAGTAAAGGGACGAATTTATAGAAAAAAAAGTACAGGGTCCAAAATCAACATTTCGTATAGTACAGGGACCTCCCGGGTACTTTTACCTAGTTTCTACCTATATGAAAAGCAAAGACATTAGGACACTGCCAACAATTAAGTGATGAAAAGGAAAGGGTTCTTGACTTTGCAGATATTTCTTAGCTGAACCTACCTAAATCTTGTACCATAACATTTCCTAATGGGAAAGATGACCTGATGAACTTCGAGGTTTCAATTCAGCCTAATGAGGGATACTGTTTTGGTGGCACATTTTTGTTCCAAAATGGACTCATTTTGAAGTTCTAATGCAACTCTTATTAGCGCCCTCCTTTTATTTTTTGAATGCTCAAGCCGATTTCCCGATGAATCCACAAACGGGCTTTGAGAATTGGCTTTTCCACTGGCAGGCGATCGTTTTTTTCACAGTATTATAAATTTAAGGTTTCGAATATTTGGGATTAATCACAAATCGGTGGAAAGAGAGTAAAATTAAGTTTTTATTGAATATAATCTCATGTGATGCACTCTATAAGAAAATTTCAAAATTTATGAGGTGTCATTCTATCATTGGAGGGTGTAAAAGTGGGATTTTATAGGCAGACCTTATCAAACCTTTTCTCTTTTATTTTATATCAGTCTACTTTTAACTAACTCTTCTTTGTAACATTTGTTCAATAACTCCATATTAAATTTTTACTATAAAAAAGACAATTAACCTTTCCATATTGATTCATTAAATTTGACATTAATCATAGAACTTTATCCATGGTTTTAAGTTCAAAACCTTCATGGTTCAAAATTTCTGTTTAAGGACCAAAAGTAAATTACATATAATTCATAATTCCAATATTAAAGACTCAAGTCTTAATTAATCGCCACAAATAAATATATATATATATATATATATAACATATATTAAAATTGAGAATGGAATTACCCTTTTGTCCAGTTATAAGATGCACCACATTCACCCAAGAACAAATTGTACGGGGTATTTCGGTACTTTCATGCTCGGTATTTTCATTATTATTGTTGATTGTTGAGGGCATTTTGGGAAATTTCAGATAAAGTTACTATTTGGTGGGTCCCACTCTCAATAAACAGATCATTTTTTGTTGGATTATTTATCAAATGATCATCATACTTTTATGCTTTATGCTATTTAATCCTTTACAAGTATGGGTTGGAGGACTGAATGTTTTTGCTTTAATTCTTTTATTTTTTTTCTATTTGTCTGATCAAGGTAATTCAGGTGTCTATTTAAAGGTAATTTCATGGTTTACAACTTTCATTGAGGACTCAAAAGCCAATTTTAATGTTTTGATTCTAAAAAGTGCTTCTGAAATTTTGTTGTCTTGATTGCCGATCTATATAATATTGTATAATTTTCAATCCACATGTCCGATTGAAATTATTCAAGTGTCGATTAAAAGGTTATTGCATTATCTACGACTTTTGTTAAGGGCCTGAAAGTTGAATTTGATTGCCGATCTATATAATGAGTTTCGTGGAGAGTTCAATAGAGAATTTTTATCTTTGGTCTCCATAAACAAATATTTTTCCCTGGATTATTTATCAAATAACCCCATAGATTTATGCTTTATGCTATTTAATCCTTTACAAATTCTGGGTTGGACGATTTAACCCTTCGGCTTTAATTCTTTTACTTTTTGTTCTATTTGTCCGATCAATGTGATTCAAGTGTCTATTGAAAGATAATTTAATGACTTGAAACTTTAATTAAGGACTCAAAAGCAAATTTTGAGGTTTCAATTCTGAAAAATGTTTCCGAAATTAGGTGGTCTCGCTTGACGGTCTATCAAATTTTGATTCACGATCACTATTTATAGCATAGACCTAAGCTTAAAAAAATACCAACTAAATATTTTGCATATATCCTTTCTATGCTTCCGATGTCCATAGCAAATACAACAGTTATAAGCAACGCAAAATCAACTATCATTACAGCTAATACCTATATGTTCATAACTAACTGTTCCCTATATTCACAACCCCGGCGCGGAGTGGGGGTCCTGGGACTAGTGGTATATATAATATCATGAGATTTGATCTTGTAAAATTGGATTAAAATTACCAACTATGCTTAATGCCCATTTTGCCCCCTAAACTTGTACAATTTTAATGTTTTGCCACCTAAACTTTAATTTTGGACGTTTTGCCCCTTGAACATGCAATTTGGAGCCATTTTAGTCCCTCTCAAACGGTATTGCTGAAGTGGAAATGCCACGTCAGCATCTTGCTCCAACATGGCAATGCCACATGGAATTTTGGTTTGACATGGCATTGCAATGTGGCATTTTTTGTCAAACGTGGCATTGTCATGTCACGCCCCGACCCAGAGTCGACCACATGACAGTTGTCACGTCTCCTCAAACCACGTGTACCATCCTAGGTGCACCGAGAGGTCTCGCGAAGCAAATTAAACAATCCCTAAATCCATGTATTACTTAATAGAGTATATTAAAGATGAATACAAAACTATAAAACACAGTGGAAGACTTAGAATGACACCAGTGTATCCAATAGGGCAACATCTCACAGAAACAAACTGTCATCCATGAAAATCGCGGAAAGGTCGAGTCCAACGCGAACAGAGGTAACTGAAAACACAACAAGAATTTGAAAGGGTGAGTATTCCTTAGAATACTCCGTGAGTGCAGAGAGCTAACTAACACCGCATTAAGAGTGAAATGCATGGCCAATCTAAAACACAATTTACAAATCATATGCACAATTACATTGGGGCTCTGTGGTAAAAAATCAAATTCAAGGTCATCACATTTATTTACTCAACTCATATAAAACATATCTCATATCAAAGGTATTTTTAAATATAGGTATATAAATCAAAATCATATTTTGTACTCTAATATCGTATATATCAAAAATTACATTAAAAACGTCCATTGAAAACCATAGCCCCAATTTACATAAAACTAACAGTCATTAATAAAACACATGCTTCTACGCAAAATAAACAATTAGTTCTATCAAATCAGTCAAGGCCTGTCAATTTAGAAATTTGCAGTAAAATCGTAAATCGTAAATTTACATTACTATTAAAACATGCATATACGTATATACAAAAAAGATATTAAACCAAACTTTAAGTTGAAAATAAATCCATCAAATGAGTGGCTGAAAACCACGTCATACGGTTATAGCTAGTCAACCGAGGCCATCAGGGGCATTTTTGTTATTTCAAACTTTACTTAATAATACACGTATGACTCATAAGAAAACATCATAAATCATTATTCTTTCTCAGCTCGTTCCCCTGACATTGGCCGTGGATTACTGCGTGGCACCAGTAGTAAGACCAACGTCCCCCTAGTGACTTTTCTACGCGCCTGTCACCTAGTGTCGATGATCTCCCATACCCCTCAATAGGCGGCCTATGGGCTACCCCAACAACAAACGGTTACTGCAGTAACAAATCACAAACATGTGCCAAAATATAATCTCTTAACAAAAGCAATACGTCAAATGAGCATAATCCATCATATAATATATCAAAACAAGATCATATATCAATAACATCAGCTCACATTTTCCAATTCAAATTAAAGACATAAAACAGTATCAAATATCAATACTTATCAAATCATGCAACAGGTCAACGAGATTTCACCATGCACTTAAAACAATTACGGAAAACCTTTATAGAAACCATGCTCTTAGAAAAATATTTATAAAACATGAGAGCATTTTTTTCAAAGCATTTTTCTTAACGAAAATGAAGATAGCTACAATACACTCACAGTTCGGGAGGTTTGTATACTCCCGTTAATTTCCTTCCGGTTGTATCAACGTACTATAAACCCATTTCAATTTAAATCCTAAACATTTAGAAGCATACAAGATAATTAGAATAAATAGCGATATTAAAGTTCTAGACAAACTTTAATTTACAATAAAAAACCTAGCGTGGCGACACATCGGAAAAACAGTCACATCTTGCTCGATCCTTTACCAAATGTTACGAAACCATATCCATTTGGAAGCCAATTCATTAAACTAAAATTTACTCCAAAGAACCATCCTCAAATTCTGCTCATAACATAATCAAATTTAAGGTTTAATCCAAATATTCCAAAATTGTTCTGTTTTTAGTGGAAAACTGTACAGCTATAGAAACGACCCTCTTTATCTATTTTAGACTTAAAATCTCAACTCGATTCGTTTTATAAAATTGTAGATGACTCAAAACCCTACAATTTGGGCACTAGAATGACTTAATTTGGATTTATGAAGACAGAGTTATGCCACTCGGAAAATGTAGCTAGAATGAACTAATACAACATGGTTCTGCCATTTTTAGATTTGCGATGCTGAGGGAAATTAAGCATAACTCAATTAATACTCAACCAAATTAGGCGAAACCAAAACCAAATGAAAGATAGCTCGTTAAGCTAAAAGTGATTCCACGAAACCCACATCAAATTCCCACTATTAACCATATCAAATATAACTTCAAAGTCAGTTTTCCAGTTTTGGACCTCAATTTAGTGACATTAACTTTTGAATCTCATAACTCCCAATCCAAGCAAAATTAGCAAAAACGTCATTTTACAAATCTTGTTCAAAATTCAATTTTCTACAAGACTGCAAAAAATCATAATTTTTGCACATCATTTACTACCTCAAAAGTTAAGAAAACTGAACCTGCAGAGTGTCTTCAAACCACAGAACTTTGTATTTTAATAGCCCTCAATCAACTTCTAACCCAAGTCCAAATTGAACTCATTTCTTAAATCTCCAAGGTTATAAGCTAGTAGAGATTGAGAGATCTACAAAAGCATGTTTGCATGTTGATTTTGGATTCAAATGGGTGGAGAATGGGTAGAGAGAGAAAGCTTGGTGGCAATGGATGATTGAAGAAAGAAAAGGGAGAGAAGAAGAAGATGATATAATTGGAAGGGGGGGCGGTTAGTGGGTGCTGCCCCACTATTTAAGGTTTTTTTTGGTATAATTGCTAATGTATCCCTTGACATTTAATCTTCTTTCAATTTAGCCCTTCTCCATTTTTTTCTTTAATTCTTAAACATTGTTAACTTAATACACATGATTCATAATTTTCCTTTTTCTTTTTTTTCTTAACAATATCATCACATTCAATTATTCATAAATAATTTGATTACTTCAAATTGCTAATTACATCTCATATTGTTTTCAATTTGTCTTCCATAAAAAAATTAATTCCTTTGTAATTTACCCACTTGATTTAATACAATCTTAATATATATATTCTTCATAGACAAAGCTAACCAAATTCCTCTAACTTGTTCATGGTGTCACATTCTATCCTCCATACAGTAAGTTTCGTCCGCGAAACTTCGTGCTTTACTCTGTAGCTACCACCTTTATGTTGACAGCCAACCATAGTCAATATTGCCACTGCACTACCCTACTTAAATCAAATTATTACTCAACCTTTGACCTTCATCACTTGCAATTCCAATTACTATGTTAAATGAATCACGTGCCAACTAATAGTATCCTTTATCATTTGCAAATCTTAAATTTCCAAAGGCATGTTCTCCAAAATTTCCATATCAATTAAATCAATGCAAGCCTCAAGTCTCTATCACTTTAAGCTTATCTACCTTTAATTTGTACACTTAGATATGAATCCTCATACCAACCGGTTCAATTTCTCTTTACCTCTCATAAGAAAACATGCAAATAATCTCAATATTGTTACTCAATTTGATATCCTTCCCCACAATTTCTTCTCACTTCCAATTAAAAATCCTTTACTGTTCAACTCATTTTCAACTCATAATTCAATTTAAATTAATCCACTCCTCCAAAAATTTAATTGATTAGATCCATCAAATCACTTAATATTTATCAAGTTCGCTAATGTCTCATTCGATCAACTAAGTCCATCAAACTCCAATTTACAACATCTAATTAGATCATGTAGGTCCATCACAATTTAATCTAAATCGAGTCCTCAAAAGATCTAATTTAATTCTATTAAATTCTCCAACAATTCAATTGAAATTGATTAAGTCCTCAAAATATTGAATTTAAATATGTTAAGTTCTTCTCCAAATTGCTAAGAAGTTCCAATCATGATAATGCCTTTATTACTATCATCAAAGCACTTCTTCAAATCTAAGCAATATCACATTGATATCCTTAAACTTAATCTAAATATTTCTCCACCATTCCAATTTAAATCGATTACATCCCTTCCGATATTTAATTAATAAATCCTTAAATTAAAATCAATTTAGTACTCCATCGACTCTTAGTAACACAATAGTGCATTTAACTAATTATTTGTCCTACAATTCACTTTCTTTAATATCCATTTACACCAATTAAATTCTCTAATATTCATATTTTGATACATTTAGTTCTCAAAAATTCAATTCTACCAATCTAATCCTTGAAACCTCAAATTAAACTCTATTAAGTATTTATCCATTTGATAAGAAGTTTCTCTTAAATATGCTTTAAAACTTATGTTATTTTTCTATGGACCACTAGTCTCCCAATTCGTATTTGATCAACTTATGAAAATTCCATTCATCTATATAAAAAATATCTATCAAACAAATCCAATTGTTCAATGCTAATCAAAACATATCATTACAGTGTCAACAAATCCAATTCAGGTAAATTATGCTCTTTTATCCAATCAAACTAAATAAATTCTCCAACCTCTCATCCTTGTTGACTAGATCCTCTAAATTTCACTTTATTCAATTAAGTATGTCAAGTTCCATGCTAATACAATTATATCCCCTAGAGATCCATTTAAGTCACTTGAATCCTCAAAGTTAATCTAGATCAATCTCATTAACCTTTGCTTAACATCACAACTTCAGAAAATTGGAATATATATATATATATATATATTTTATATATATAATAAGCCAATCATTTTCCATAAAAAAAAAGAAAAAAAAACTCAAATATATGTTTCACAATTAATTTCCTTTTGAATCATAGACTTAGTCATTGAAGAAGAGTTCAAGATTTCCCATCATGCCAATCCATACCAAAAAGGGTACATAAAGTTCACTTAAATATTCAGTTATTCCATTCACAAGAAACTTCAAAATACTAGTTCACTAAACTTTACATTTTGGCCATACCGAAACATTATATCATAACTTCCACAAACATAAGGTCATTCCTTGCAAACAAAACACTACATTAAATACACTCTAATATAAGCTCTTACTTCATCTCCTTTCATTTATCTTATAAAATTTTCATTTTCTTCACCATCACTATTACTCTTACCCAATTGGTTTTAGACCTTCCTCCAATGCTATTTGAACACATTAAGACTTCCTTAAGAGTATGTAGCCATTTCATTTAAACATTTTCTTAGGGCAATGAGCTTGGACATGACCTGGCTCCCTACAATGGTAGCACTGTTGGGGAGACCAACATCACCCTTCATGGAAACTACGACAGTTGCCACATTGTGGTACAATAGACTTACATGCACCAGATCTTCTACTAATGCTCGAAGTGTTGCACGTACCGGGTGATGTCCTTTGGGGTGAAGAGCTACTCTTGCTCCCTTAGATGATTGTCCCAACGAGAAACTTAATTGGCGTATGTTCTCAGAAGATTCTATGTCTATGGATTTTGACTCGTGCGTCTGTTCTATGATGTGTTCCAAATACTTAGCTCCGTCAATGTAGTGTCTATTAGAAATATCACGAGTAAAAGCATCTGCCATATTCTTTTGTATGTCCAAGTTTAATCCCGAACACAATCTCAAACTCATAAACTCATCATTTCGTCCGAGATCAGGAGCATGCCTTGTTAATTGCTTCAATTTAGCTTCATATTATGAGACTAACATGTCACCTTGAACCAAAGTTGGAAATTCAGCAATTTTCCGTAACCTGTCGTATCGATAATAATATTCATCGTTGAACTCTGCCACAAACTTATTCTAAGTGAGCTCTTCAGTCAACTTAGCTTTAACATCTTCCCACCAATGTCTAGCTCTTCCATCCAACAGTCTTACCGCTACCTTTAATTTTAGTTCATCGCTTAGCTCCATATCTTCAAATACATCTGACAACCAGGATATCCAATCATTTGCTTTATCAGCATCATCGCTTCCTTCAAAAATCTTACAACCCAATTCTTTTGCTTCCTTCACCTTCTTTACAATTAAACAAGTAGTATTGTTAGAAGCAGTATGATCCACAACCGGAGGAGAAATGTACACCGGTTGCAGTGGGATGTACATTACTGATGGCAAAATTGGATTTTGTCCTTGAGCCATTGGTGGAGAGGCAAAACCTGGTTGTGGTGGACGAGTTTGCACTCCAATTGAATTCCACCAATTTGCATAGGCTTGAGGCGAATCGAAAAATTGAGGTGTGACTCCAGGTTGTCCTTGGCCTGCCAGAGAAACAGAAGGATCTTGAGGCCGAGATACGTTACGCCTACCTTGTCCCTGTTTAGGTGGGATTGCTCTACAAATACAAGGACGACTTTAGTCAAAAGATTAACAAGGAAAATTTTTCTATAGGTGTCTACTTGGACGAAACTCTCACTGGACTCGACTTGGATCCACTAAACACTTTTAGGAAAAACCTATTTCATTTTCGGAAACTTTGTCAAATCATTTTAGCTCTGATGCCAAAAAAACATTGTCACGCCCCGACCCATAGTCGACCACATGATAGTTGTCGCGTCTCCTCGAACCACGTGTACCATCCTAGGTGAACCGAGAGGTCTCGCGAAGCAAATTAAACAATCCCTAAATCCATGTATTACTTAATAGAGTATATTAAAGTTTAATACAAAACTATTAAACACAGCGGAAGACTTAAAACGACACCAGTGGATCCAATAGGGCAACATCTCACAGAGACAAGCTGTCATCCATGAAAGTCGCGGAAAGATCGAGTCCAACGTGAACAGAGATCCCTGAAAACACAACAAGAATTTGAAAGGGTGAGTATTCATTAGAATACTCCGTGAGTGCAGAGAGCTAACTAACACTGCATTAAGAGTGAAATGCATGGCCAATCTAAAACACAATTTACAAATCAGATGCACAATTACATTAGGGCTCTGTGGTAACAAATCAAATTCAAGGTCATCACATTTATTTATTCAACACATATAAAACATATCTCATATCAAAGGTATTTTAAAATATAGGTATATACATCAAAATCATATTTTGTACTTTAATATCGTGTATATCAATAATTACATTAAAAACGTCCATTGAAAATAATTACATAAAACTAACAGTCATTAATAAAACACATGCTCGTACGCAAAATAAACAATTATTTCTATCAAATCAGTTAAGGCTTTCCAATTTAGAAATCTGCAGTAAAATCGTAAATCGTAAATTTTCTTTACTATTAAAACATGCATATACGTATATACGAAAAAGATATTAAACCAAACTTTAGGTTGAAAATAAATCCATCAAATGAGCGGCGGAAACCACGTCCTACGGTTGTAGCTAATCAACCGAGGCCGTCAGTAGCATTTTTTTCATTTCAAACTTTACTTATAAATACACGTATGACTCATAAGAAAACATCATAAATCATTATTCTTTTTCAGCTCATTCCCCTGACGTTTGTCGTGGATTACTACGTGGCACTCATAGTGAGATCCACGTCCCCCTAGTGGCTTTTCTACGCGTCTGCCACCTAAGGTCGATGATCACTGATAACCCTCAATAGGCGGCCTATGAGCTACCTCAACAACAAACAGTTACTGCAGTAACAAATCACAAACATGTGCCAAAACATAATCTCTTAACGAAAACAATACATCACATGAGCATAATCCATCATATAGTATATCAAAACATGATCATATATCAATAACATCAGCTCACAATTTCCAGTTCAAATCAAATACATAAAACAATATCAAATATCAATATTTATCAAATCATGCAACAGGCTAACGAGATTTCACCATGCACTTAAAACAATTACGAAAAACCTTTATAGAAACCATGCTCTTAGAAAAAAATATTTATAAAACATGAGAGCATGTTTTCAAAGCATTTTTCTTAACAAAACGAAGATAGCTACAATGCACTCACAGTTCGGGAGGTTTGTATACTCTCGTTAATTTCCTTTATGTCATATCGACGTACTATAAACCCCTTTCAGTTTGAATCCTAAACATTTAGGAGCATACGAGATAATTAGAATAAATAGCGATATTAAAGTTCTAGACAAACTTTAATTTACAACAAAAAGCTAGTGTGGCGACACATTAGAAAAACAGTCACATCTTGCTCGATCCTTTACCAAATCATACGAAACCATATCCATTTGGAAGCCAATCCATCCTCAAATTCTGCCCATAACATAATCAAATTTAAGGTTTAATCCAAATATTTCAAAATTGTTCTGTTTTTAGGGGAAAACTGTGCAACTACAAAAACGACCCTTTTTATCTATTTTAGACTTAAAATCTCAACTCGATTCCTTCTATAAAGTTGTAGATGACTCAAAACCCTACAATTTTGGCACAATAATGACTTAATTTGGATTTATGAAGACAGAGTTATGCCCCTCGAAAAATGCAGCTAGAATGAACTAATACAACATGGTTCTACCATTTTCAGATTTGCGATGCTGAGGAAAATGAACATAACTCAATTAATAGTGAACCAAATCAGGCGAAACCAAAACCAAATGAAAGATAGCTCATTAAGCTAAAAGTGATTCCAAGAAACCACATCAAATTCGCACTATCAACCATGTCAAATTTAACTTCAAGGTCAGTTTTCCAATTTTGGACCTCAATTCAGTGACATTAACTTCCGAATCTCAAAACTCCCAATCCAAGAAAAATTAGCAAAAACATCATTTCACAAATGTTGTTCCAAATTCAAATTTCTACAAGTCTGCAAAATGTCATAATTTTTTCATATCATTTACTACCTCAAAAGCTAAGAAAACCAAACCTGCAGAGCGTCTTCAAACCATAGAATATTGTATTTTGATAACCCTCAATCAACTTCTAACCCAAGTCCAAATTGAACTCATCTCTTAAATCGTCAAGTTTATAAGCTAGTAGAGGTTTAGAGATCTACAAAAGCTTGTTTGCATATTGATTTTGGATTCAAATGGATGGAGAATGGGTAGAGAGAGAAAGCTTGGTGGCAATGGAGGGTTGAAGAGAGAAAAGGGAGAGAAGAAGAAGATGATGTTATTGGAAGGGGCGGGTGTTATGGTTAGTTGGTGCTGCCCACTATTTAAGTTTTTTTTTTTTTAGTATAATTGCTAATGTATCCCTTGACATTTAATCTTCTTTCAATTTAGTCCTTCTCCATTTTTTCTTTAATCCTTAAACATTGTTAACTTAATACACATAATTCATAATTTTCCTATTTTTTGTTTTTCTTAACAATTTCATCACATTCAATTATCCATATATAATTTGATTACTTCAAATTGCTAATTACATCTCATATTGTTTTCAATTTGCCTTCCATAAAAAAAAATTAATTCCTTTTTAATTTGCCCACTTGATCTAATACAATCTTAATATATATATTCTTCATAGATAAAGCTAACCAAATTTCTCTAACTAGTTCATGGTGTCACATTGCCAAGTCAGCAATACCGTTTGAGAGGGACTAAAATGGCTCCAAAATGCAAGTTTATGGGGCAAAACGTTCAAAATTAAAGTTCATGGAGCAAAATATCAAAATTGAACAAGTTTAGGGGGCAAAAAGGGCTTTAAGCCTTATCAAATATAATGTTTGCTAATTTATTTTACAATTTAAATATAATTCATTCGAATTCGAGTCATTTCGGGTAAATCTCTCGGGTTGATCGGGTTCGGGTCATTTTGGGTCTGGGGTCATTTTGGGTTTGGGTCGTTTAAGATTCGAGTAATTTCAGATTCAGATCATTGAGGATTCAAGTCATTTCAAATCACGGGTCATTTCGGTTTCGGATTGGGCGATACGGTTTTGTTGATTTTTTTGTCAAATCAGGTTGGATCACGTTTGGTTTCGAGCGGTCGGGTTGGATACTTGTACTCGAGTCAAATTTTGCTAGGTCTACACGTCAGCCAATGTGGGGCTTACTTTTGATATTTTTTCTTGGTCTGAAGTTCCAAAAAAAAAACTTTTTAAAAAATTAAAAAGGTAGATGGAAGCTCACCCTAAACTCATCGACCTTTTTTCCTGAAATTGCCTCCATTGCTTGAATATTTTGTAGTTTAATCTCCATCTCCTTCTCACTTTCTCTCAATGGGTAGTTACAAATAGACCTGTTCATGGGCCGGGCCGGGCCGGGCCTAGCCTTGAGATTAAGGCCATTAGTATTGCCCAAGCCCGACCCATTTATAAAACAGGCCTCAAACTTTTGTCCAAGCTCGGCCCATTTATCAAATACTTAGACCAAGGCCCGTCCAAAAGCCCGTTTAAAATTTTTTTAATAATTATTTTAAGAATTAAATTATATTAATTAATTATATAAATATAATTGTAAATATAAAATATGATAGATACTACCTATACCATATTATTCTCATTGATAATAAGATTTTCTATATATATTATTCATTTTTTTCTTATTTAACATACGGTGTACGTATAATTTATATTTAATATATATTATATATCAACAAATAAAATATAAAAACAAGTTTATTTCCTTAATCGGGGCGGGCCCGGGCCGGACTTGGGCTTTTTCTCTTATACCCAAGCCCGGCCCATTTAATAAACGGGCTTGATATTTTTGTCCAAGCCCATCCAATGGGCTTAAAATTCTTGTCCAAGCCCTTTAAAATATTGGGCGGGCTTATGGGCTTGGGCGGGTAGCCCGGCCCTTGAACAGCTCTAGTTACAAACTTGTTAGTTCCTTGGTTTTAGATCTTATGCCCAAACACATGAAGCCTGGGTCTTCCGATAGCAAGTAACGTAATGCATTCAAAATCATTTTCTTATTTTGTTTGAAAATAATGGATCTATGAGGTGAATGTCGGTTCGCATGTTTGAACCAGTGTTAACAGAACTAGATGTCACACATATGAAACCAGGAATCAATGTACCGGTCAAAAATCGGTTAAATTGGATGATTGGACAGGACCATTGACAAGTTGAACCACGAATCGACCCCTCCACCGGTTCAAAGACCGATCCAATTTTTTCAATATTGGTTTGAACTTTGTTTTCTAAGAAAAATTTAAACTTGTTTCTTTTTTGGGGAAGTTGGGGTTTGCTTTGATTTTATGTAGAGAAGGTAGTGTGTTCCTTTTTCCCTTTTCTATGGAATAGTTGGAAGTAATACTAACTCTCTTCCTTAGAGAATTCGATTGGTGTGTAGTCAGCTATGTATTTATATTAATATTCTTTTTTCCTTTCCCATTTCCAAAAACAAATATTTATAATTTTTTCTTATTTTCGAACTGAGAACATAAATTAAAAGTGGCTTTTTGCTAGATTTTTGTAGAGGGATTTGGGTAGATTTTGAGACTTTTGGATATAGGGGAGGAGGGGATTTGCATAGAATGAAACCATGTTGGTTGGCCTATCGGATTTTGAGATCGGAGGGGGTGAAGTTTGGTTCAGTAAAAACTTAGATCTCTGTGGTTTTGAGAAGGTTTGAGAAATTTGGAGTTTCGATTAGGTTTCAGGTTGATAAGGTGAAGAAGTCAATGTTGTTTTGTTGCTGTCAGAGGATTTTTCGAGAGCCGGAGACGGTGGTCGATGGCGGGTAAACGACGGCTGGTGGTGGTTGGCAGGGGCTGGGTTTTGTGTTTTGTTTGAATGTTTTTTGTTGTTCATACAAAATTGAAGTAAAATGAGGTGTTTTGATTTTCAACTGTACAAAGGCAAAAGGAAATTTGTTGCTTTTCTATAAAATGGGGATGGGTTTCAGTTACCAACGAAGTGGAAAATCCACGTCAGCAGAAAACAACCATCTCGACAGATTTAGGCTTAGTTTGGGATTATAGTTAAGTTTTGAAAAAGGTTGGTTTTGAAGAAGTGCTTTTGAAAAGTGTTTTTTAAAATTGCGGTTAAAAAATGTAATTAATGTTTGGTATTTTTGTAAAAAAATATGGTTAAGAGATAAAATGTCTAAAAAGGTACTAACTAAAATAGAAATAGAAAAAATATTTAAAAGAGTTTAGTCATTTAATGTCTAAAAGCACTTTTAAAACGCAAAAGCACCTAAAGATTAGGTTTTGAGGTTGGCTTGGCTTTTGCGGTGAAAATTAGCTTTTTACACAAACCATGACTTATCATTGTATTTGAGGTGAAAAGTAGCTTTTTTATTTCCAAACTTAATCCCAAACCAAGCCTTAATAGAGTCGTTAGTGACTAACGACTTTTACAGTAGGGGGCAAATGTGATTTTGTAGTTTAAGGGGGGTATGTGAAAAAAAAATAGTTTCGTTTTTTTTTTTTATAATTATTAGGAGAGCAGAGTGTCCTTTTTTAGATACTTTATAGGAAAAAATTGGATATTAGGCCATAATACTAGCGTTAATGAATAATGATCATCTTACATTAATCGTCACACAAAAAACATATTTTCAAATTGCTGATTAAATTCTCACAACTACAATTCTAATATTTTCATTTCAATCCCATCTTAATTAATCTTATTGCTCTACCAAACATATCCTAAACAGATATAATAATAATAATAATAATAATAATAATAATAATAATAATAATAATAAATTGCTTTAATTGCATAAAAAGGAGAATTAATACAACAAAGAAAAAGAAAGGTTTAGATATTATCGACAGACTATTGCTTCTGAGGCTGATAACTTTCAGAGAAGAAATGTTAAAGATTGAAGGCGGGATCGACCCATTTAGGCGCATGGCTTGCGCAGAAAAGATCTCCAATTCAACAAGGTTTCCAATCTTCCATGGAATTTCACCTGCAAGTATTGGATATTTCGTATAAGAAAGTAAAATTCCACAGAGAATCTTATTATCAGCATCATATCATCATAAAATAAAGCTTATCCATTTTCAACATTAAAATAATACTGCGATTTTAACCAAAAAAAGAAATAATATTGCGATTATTAATTTAACCAGGTTTTATGGAGTCAAACCTAACTAATTTTCTCCTTAAATACCAAAACTTTGAATCTAAATGCGCAAAGCAAAACCAAAATACAAGGAAAATATATATAAGGCTAAATTTCAAATATAGAACCTTTTTTTTTGCCAAAATATAAGAACCTTGAGTAATAAATTTAATAATTAGCTTTGGCCACCAAAATAAAAACTCTTGTTCAAATTATTAAGAATTTTGCATTGGGGTTTAGGAGCCAAATCAAATTCTGTTCAAACCAAAGAAAATTAAAGGCAAGTTACCTTCCAAACTATTTCCACCAATGTAAAGGCTGTTGAGCCTTGTTAAATTTCCAACACTCCTTGGGATGAAGCCTGAAAGTTGATTCTGTCCCAGATGAAGAATCATCAGATTAAGAAGATTAGTCATCTCAATTGGAATGTTTCCATTAATGAAATTGACTCCTAAATCCAAGACCTCCAAATTAGACATGTTACCTAGTGATTGGGGGATTGAACCTGTGAAATTATTGTTTCCAAGGCTAAGTGTAAAACTTGATCTAACCTCCCAAACCATGAAGGAACTTCCGCATTAAAAAAATTGAAGCTTAAATCGATGAGTTTCAAACGACTCAAATGCCCCAATTCTTTGGGTAGATGGCCATGGAAATTGTTGGCACTCAAATTGAGAGAGGCTAGGAATGAGAGGTTTCCTAGGTGTGGAGGGATAGTTCCTGCAAGATTCATGTTGGGAAGATTCAGACCTCTAACTCTCCTATGCTTGATAGCGCAAGAGACACCAATCCAATTGCAAACAGAGTTGGTGTCGGTCCAGTTGTTGGCTAAGATGTTGTGAGGATCAGAGATAAGGCCTTTAACTTCGACAAGTGCATGTTGGTCTGTGCTGAGATTTCTCACAATCATGGCGTAGCTAACCATGAAACAGTACTGAACAAGAAAAGCTGACAATACAAGATAGGATTTACTCATGTCCATTGCTTTGGGATATAGAAAAGAAATGCGACGGATTCGATAGTAATATTTCCAAATCCGGGCAAACACAGACTTTGGTAGCTAGATGTGCAATAGGACATTCAAATGCCAAGACTTTGGGTCTACAATTGAATTGATGCATAAGCAACAAATTCGACGCCCTATTGCAAGCAAAGGGACTTTCTCTAGAGTAAAAAATGGGTACTGAATTAAAAGGACCTAAATTGTACGCATTTCTTTTTGGGTAATTATTTGATATATCGACGGTGTAAATTTTGGACACCACAAGCGGGTTGTGGGGTTGACACATGTCCATTTTTTTAATTAATTAAGTTTTAAATATTTCAATCTAGTCCCTAAAGGACACATGTCACCCTTCAGGACCCGCTTCTGTAGTTTGCTAAACTCCACCGCCGGTGTATTGTATAATTTGCCTTTCTTTTTTTGCGTTTGACAAATATGATAAATTCTACCAATTGAGGTTGGTTGAATTGGTAAGGCTTTGGACCTCTGCTTGTAAGGTTTGAGGTTCGAGTCGTGCCAATGGTCCTCATTGGTGGGTGATCTGTAAGTATCACTGTAAACCCTCTCTGAACCCTGTGGCATGCCCTGACCCTGGATAGGGGCAGCCTCCGCTCACCTAAACATTTTTTCACTAAAAAAAAATATGATAAATACTAGCACATTGTGACATGACTTTATTTCTTTTAAAAGAAGTAAGTTAATTTTACCAAAAAAAAAAGTAAGTCAATTGATGTCGAATCAAATTATACTCCCTCGGTTTCATATTGAATGGCCACATTACTATTTTGGGATGTTCCAAAATAATGTCAACTTTCGTAAAATGCCAAACATTTTTACAACCTTACCCTTCATTTAAACACTAATTTTAGTAGGACCCACCACTTCATACACCTTTTAAAAGCCACTCAAAAACCACTTTTCCTAAAAATTTCGTGCCATTTACAAAGTGGTTATTTAATTCGGAACGGAGGGAATATATGATATTTATACCAATGTTATCTGGATCAGTGTACGCCCCACTTTCCTGTGGAAAAATAGAATTTTTAGACCTCACTAAGGAGAAAAAAATACAGACGAAAAGAAACTATTCCTTGGAAGATTTTCAAATTGAAGCAGCGGGGAAGGAAGAAATTAGGAATGTATAAAAGATTTTTGGAATAGCGTAAATGAAAGGTTAATTTCTTAGCCCTAGCCGCCTCCGCCTCTACTTCCCTTCCCATCTCTTCCCTTCAGTTTTCTAGTTTCTCTCCTTTTTTTTTTGTTTGCTCTTCTTCCTTCTTGGCTAGTACTGTCATAGAGGAGGGGCGGGGAGTTGATATTTTATTTCATTTTTTGTTTTTCTTTTGTTTTAAAATAAAGTCCCAACAATCTGTTGATTTGTTTGAGTTTTAAGTCTCTAGATCTTTAGATCTTTGATGTTTAAGTCACTTTAGTTTGTTGAGTTAGTTTATTTTGAGTTTACAATAGATGGGGGATTGTTTACCCCATTTTGAGATGTGTTTTCCTTGTGATCATTGGATCAATCAGGAAGTTTTTCGGATCACTCACCTTTTTGACGTAGGTGAAAGCTTTCTGTTGAAACAATTACACAAAAGCGAAAACGAGAAGGTGTCGCGCTAGAGACTCATGGGGTTGGTTCGAAACTCCAACTCATTCAAAGGATTCATATCATGATGATGATGACAAATCCAGATCAAGACAATGGGGAAAATCATGTCTCAATCTATTGTAATTTATGTTATGATCGGTGTAATTTCATTTTTATGAATGAAAATTGTATTTTCTTAAAAAAAAAAAAGCGTATACCCTAGTACGTGGAATGGGAACCTGGAACATAAGCTGAAATTTTTGATGGTATGAAGGGTGTATATGTCTTCGATAGACTACGTTTAGGATCATGATATGTTTTAGACTAAAATCTGCATCTCCAATAGTATATACCATGTAAAATATTTGTAATATAAATAATTTCCTATGAAATTAAAAGGTTTTTTTTTAACATTAAAACAAAGGGAAATAAAAAGGTATTCATGGTGTTAAAGGTTAGGCTATAATTCATTAAAAGTTTAGGCTTTCAGTGTCAATGTCAAATTAACTAATTTGATAAGAAAATTAGGTTAGTTAATTTTTATTTTTATTATATTTATTTCAGACCTATCAATTTTTAAATTTGAATTTGATAAGAAAATTTGGGAAACTCTACTAAAATCTTTTTTTTATCAAAACTTATTTATATTTATGATATTTTATTACATTATTTAAGTTTTAATTTTTAAATAAATTTTAATAAATTAAATATGTGTGGGCTTGTGCGGGTCTTGGTCATATCCTTAAGAATATTGATGAGCCTTGGACAAAACTATAGATCCATTTTCCGGGTCAACCGTGGGAAAGTATGAATATTATTAGTACCAAGTCTAGGCTCGGCCCGACGCGGCCCATAAACAGATCTAGACTGCAAGTAAGTGGATCCCTCCCATATGGAAAAAATATATTTTTCTTCTGCATGCTACCTAATTTGTAAATCTAGAAATTAATTAAAAAAAAGTTTGGATAATTATGCTACCTAAACCCCTTGAACGATAGTGCCAAAGAGATTTTGCCCCTAAACTGTTAATCTCGGCAATTTGTCCCTTTCATTTCAAATTCAAGGCTGTTAGTTCTCAAAATTTCTTAAATTCAAGACAACTTACGTTCTATAGTGGAGGTAAATTATCATAAATTTGGGGATTTTGAGGAACAAATTGTTGCAAAAATAGTTTATGGGAAAAGTATCCTCAACCTCATAGTTTAGGTGCCAAAATGCTATTAAGTCATTTTTTAATTAATTATATTATTATATATTTAATATTCAAAACCATTAAGGACACATGTTAATCATTTAACCCTGCCATTAATTTTACTCCACAGTCAGTGGTATTATACCATTTTCCGAAATGCTTATTAGCCTTGTTGCCTCCTGAATTATGGGTCTAAGGACAATTTGCCTCACTAAACTAAAAATTGAGACAATTTGTCTCCGGAACTTTTCAAATTCAGGTTAAGTTGCCCCCTTCGTCAGGGATTAAAATATCTTGAATTTGGGAAGTTTAGGAGGTAAAATGTCTTTGTTGATGCCAAATAATGTCGAGGCTTCAACATCGAGTTCTGAGAAGCCTGCAAGAGAGCAAACCGTTAGAAGGGGTCCCCCGGGGATGCCGGAGGGACCTCCTCCGACGGTCAAGTCAGTGAGGGGTCCTCTTGTGTAGTGAGAGTTAGAGAGTCTAAGCATCTATGTGAGCTTGTGCTCCCTCATCATATATTATGTCCTGAGTTTATGAGTCATACATTAGCTATATATATACCTTTTATGAGGCTTGGGCCTCCATTGGCTAGTGGGCCTTGGGCCCAAATCTAATATGCTCAACAATTGCCCCCCTGCCGTGAGGGTGGTTATAAAGTGACCGGACGAACGGCCTGCCTCCGAGTATCATGTGGGCGGGCGGGCGGGCGTTCTTGTTGAGGAGTTTGTTTTTCCCATGTTTGCTCTTCCTAAGTAGTCTTAAGCTTGCCCCCGAGTGGAGGTCTACCATGTGGTGAGCGGTCATCGCTTGGTGGTGATGGACTATTATCCTTTGAAGGTCTACTGTGCTCATGGCTGACAGGTCTTCTCTTGGTGATCTCCCGCCTTCCGTGGTGAGTGACCTTCATTTGGAGATCTACCACGTTTAATGGTAGGCGCGCTGCCACTTCGGATGGGGGGGTGTGCTCCTACTTCAGATGGTGGGTGCGCTTCCACTTCTGCTGGTGAGCATTCTACCACATTTGATGGTGAGCATTCTCCTATTTTTTTATGGTGACTCGTTTTCTCGTGGTCTACCACCTTCAATGATAATAATTCTTCTTCCTTCTTTTTTTTTTTTTTGCGATCTTCGAACGATCATCTTTTTCGTGATCTTGCAAGAGCGTTTTACACTTTGGGATATTCGAGTGTTCCATACTTTGCGATGCCTAGGCATTCTACGCTTTGGGGTCTCCAAGCGTTCTACGCATTTTTGTCTTCGAGAGCATACTACCTCTTCCCTATCTTTGGGAGCGTACTACCTCTTCGCTATCTTTGGGAGCGTACTACCGCTTCCTGGTCATTGGGAGCGTACCACCGCTTTGTGAACTTTGGGTGCGCTCCCTCTTCTGATGGTGGGCACGCGACGTCCTCTTCCGATGGTAGGCGCGCGGCAAACTCTCACGATGATGGGCATACGGTGCCCCCTTGCGATGGTGGGCGCGCGACGCTCTCTTCCTATGGCGGGCGTGCGGGGCTTTCTTGTTATGGTGGGCATGCAACGTCCTCTTCCAAGATGGTGTGTGCACGGCGCTCTCTTCCAAGATGGCGGATGTACGACGCTCTCTTCCAAGATGGTGGGCGCTACCATTTCGTGAACTTTGGGGAGTACTACCACCTCGAGAGCTTGGAGGGCGTACTACCAATTCGCGAGCTTTGGGGTGTACTACCACCTCGAGAGCTTGGAGGGCGTACTACCAATTCGCGAGCTTTGGGGCATACTACCACCTCGCGGTCTTTGGGAGCGCATTACCTCTTTGCGATCCTTGAGAGCGTACTTTCACCTCGAGAGCTTGGAGGGAGTACTACCATTTCGTGAACTTTGAGGCGTACTACCACTTTGCGATCCTTGAGGGTGTACTACCACCTCAAGAGCTTGGAGCGCGTACTACCAATTCGCGAGCTTGGAGGGCATACTACGATTTCATGAACTTTGGGGCGTATTACCACTTTGTGCTCTTTAGGAGCGTTCTACGCCTTAGGATCATTGAGAGTGTACTACCTCTTTGCGGGCTTGGAAGGCGTACTACCACTTCGAGGTCTTTGGGAGCATATTACCGCTTTGCGATCCTTAAGGGCATACTACCCCTTTGTAATCCTTGAGGGCGTACTACACCTTTTTTTTTATGGTTTCCTATGACTTGGCATATTTTGCTCACTATTGATTTTGCGCATGCGACATGTTAATTTTCAAACAGGTCGGGTGACTTTATTGCACTCGTATTTTTTTGCATCCGCTCTTTCTGAGAGGCTATGCGTTGGGTTTTGTTTCCACGAGTTACATTTTGTGCTGATTCTCTTATGGAATTCGAACGTGAATCCATCGGTGCCTTGGTGGAGTCTTTCCTTTATGGATCTATTGTGATCATAAGAAGATCCGGTCGTACGCCCCACTTAGCAGGGTAGTCTTTTTGAGACTTTTTCGTACGCCTTGTTGCTTTGTCCAAGGCTTGTATTTTGTGGTCTCGATCATTGATTCTCTTATGGAATTCGAACGTTTCGTTGCCTTAGTATAGCTTTCCCTTGGTGGGAATTGTATGATCTTTTTGAAGATCCGGTCGTATGCCCTGTTTGGTCGGAGGTACCTCTTTTGGGCTTTATCGTACGCCGTTTGCTTTTCTAAGGCTTTTTGATAACGCGTTTTGCCCACCCTTTGAAGGGTCAAGGCATGCTCATATGGCTTATGGCGTTTCAATTTCATAGTGAAAGACAAATCATGTATCCGCTAAGGGGACAGTGACGTGTGTCCACTTCGGCTCGTATATGAACCTTTAGCTCAACTTTCATAGGAGCTTAACTTTGATGTAGGCTATATGCCTTTAGGAGGGTGCCCATTTTAGGTTGCACGACCGAGGGATGCTCGTTTCTCTTTTTACACGAGTGGGGGATGCCCACTAGGTCGTGTGACCGGGGGATGCTCAATTTTCTTATTGCACGAGTGGGGGATGCCCACTAGGTCGTGTGACCGAGGGATGCTCGCTTTTCTTATTGCACGAGTGGGGGATGCCCACTAGGTCGTGTGACCGAGGGGTGCTCGGTCGTTCTTGCTTTCCACACATAACACTAATCAAAATAGCATGATGCTTAGCATGATGCTTTGCATGGCCATTCTTAGGCCCATACTACCACCAAAAATGAAACAAGGCCCATACATAACGATATATATATATATATATATATATATCATAATGGTATAAATATGACATAGTATTGGTGCACCATTATCGAGAAGGAACTAGCTAAATCTGACCCCAAAATTGGAAAGAGCACGCCTGAAAACCTTAGGAACCGGTCTCAAACAAACCGAATCGGCCTGTTGAATTTTCGAGTTTGGACCGGTTCGGGCGTACAACCAGACCAGCCTGCTAGCTGGCTGCACGGCCAAACCAGCCAACGGCCAAACCGGCCTCCGATTCGTTGGAGGGCTGACCGTACAAGCTGACGTGGCGGAATCTCTTCCGTCGGATTGAGCAATGCGGCAGGTGACGCGTGACGACGTGGACCAATCAGGTAAGGGCACGTCATCAAATCCAAATCTGGTCAGCGCTCGGCGCGTGGGAGAGAGGGGCTGCGCCTGTCGACGCGTCGGGATGGCGTTGGCCGCGAAATTTCGGCGGCTGCCTCGCCTCGTTGTCCTGAATCTTCCGGTGACGGCGGTGTTGCAGGGCGATGGCCCGATTTGCGTAGATCTGAAGCGGAAGCCGCAGGAAGAGAGAGAAGAGGCTGTGGCGGTGCGTGGGGCTGTGGCGACGCGTCCGACGGCTAATGACCATGAAATTTTTTCGAGACGCTCCATCTCGATGCCCCCGGTTTATTGGTGGCGGCGGTGTACCAAGATCTGGGCCAGATTTCCGCAGATCTGAGCCAACAGCTAGTAAAGAGGAGGAGAGCTCGCGGCGGCGCGTGTTGGCCCGTGAAGCTTATTCCGGCGGCTTTTCGGGACGAAATTTCGACAGTAGACTCATCCAACTAAGAGTAACCCAGTAGTGGTGGTGGTGCACCGAAAACACGGTCAGATTTCGGCTAAATGGTCGATAGGCACTCTTCGGAGCTAAAAAATGACGGGAAGAGCTAGACTTTTTGCTCGATCCCCACAGTCGGCGCCATTGTTGATGCCAAATAATGTCGAGGCTTCAACATCGAGTTCCGAGATGCCTGCAAGAGAGCAAACCGTTAGAAGGGGTCCCCTTTTGTAGTGAGAGTTAGAGAGTCTAAGCATCTATGTGAGCTTGTACTCCCTCATCATATATTATGTCCTGAGTTTATGAGTCATACCTTGGCTATATATATACCTGGTATGAGGCTTGGGCCTCCATTGGCTAGTGGGCCTTGGGCCCAAATCTAATATGCTCAACAGTCTTAAATTTAAAAGTTCACGGAGCAAAATGTCATGATTTGAAGTTGAGGATGCAAAACTTCGTTGAAAAAGGCTAATAAGCCTTTTCCAAAAAGATTTAGGTTTGAAAATTCCGTGAAGTGAACATGACTTTTGAGGGAGTTGAGCTCAGTATTTTCTTTCAACAAAACTTCCATCAAATCAAAATTAATTTCCACAAGTTCTTGAAACATAATTAAGTCAAATGCCTCGGACATATTCTTGGCAGTACAATATCTTAATGGCTTAATGCCCAAATTGGCCCTCTAACTATTTATTTTGGGACAAATCGGTCCCTTATCTATTTTTTGGGACAAATAAGCCCCACAACTTTTGAAAACCGGACAAGTTAGCCCCTTTTGAACGGACCGTTAGTCACATGACGGCACGTGACTAACGTCCGTCCATTTTGCCGTTAAGTTAGGCTTTTTTTTTCAAAAAAAAAAACGTTGGACACGTGTCGCGTCCATGGAAGAAGCGGGAAAAAGCCCGCGTCTCATATTATCTGAAAAAAAGGAAAAAAAGAAATTAGAAAAGAAAAGGGACACGTCTCATATATATATATATATATATATTATCTAAAAAAAAAGAAAAAGAAGATAGAAAAGAAAAGAAAGAACAGTCATAGTCAAAGCAACAGAGTTTAGGGTAAACCCAAAATACAAATCAATCCAAAAAGGTTAAGAATAGCATATTCCCTTCGATTCCTGAAAAAAAAAAAGATTGATCGGTGACTAGGAGTCTGAGAGAAGGGATAATCGCGCCATCTAGGTCAGTAAAGATTGTGTGATTTTCGAAATATGGTTTTGATTTTCGGTTTAAACTATGTTAATTGTGATTAGTGATTAAAATACCACATTTATTAGGTGTCTAAAATCACATTTTCTATAAATTTGGTTTTGATTTTCGGTTTAAACTATGGTGTTTAAACCCTAATTTTGACTATTGAGAATTGGGTGTTTCGATTTTTTTCCCAGAAGCTTTCAATTTTCAAATATATGTATAAAAATTTGTGTAACGTCTGATCTTGTATACTAACAAATGCTTTTATTACTTAAGAAATTTTCAAATATATTTTTATTACTTCTCAAATATATGTATTTATTGTTATAATATATTCTAATATATGAGTGGTCCCTGAATGTCAACCATTATATGAATATTCATTTGTTTTTTGTACTGTTAATGTCACATTTTGTTTTGTTTCCATACACTGATATGTTAAAAGCATTTGTTTTGGTTTTGACTTGCTTTTTGTGTTTGTGTTTTGTCTGTATTAGGCAATCTTAATTAATTAATTTGTTGTCTTTGTTTGTATGAATTTGTAGATGGGTGGTAATCTCTTTACTGAAGAAGATGATGGTGTTAGTTGTTATGTAGTTGTATATGCTCTGGGAAAGTTTGTTAGGGACCCTCATCTCAAGTATGTTGGTGGGCATAGAATTAGGGTGGCTAATCCTGATACTATTAACCTGAGTGAATTGAATAGGTTGGTTAAGGAACGTTTTAGTATAAAGAGCAAATGTAGGCTGTTTTACAAGGACCCAAAATCTAAGTCTTTAGATGATGGGATTAGGGAACTAAATAGTGATGTAGACACACTTAAGATGATGGACTTATGGTTGAAGTTTAGGGAGATAACAGTTTTTGTCGAGCATCATGTAGATGAGGCTGTGATTGTTGATGATTTCTTGTATTTAACTGATGATGGGCTAAATGGTGAGTGTTTACTAGATTGTGAGAAGGTCCAACAATGTGCTGGCCCAAGTGGCAATAAGCCCACAGCTGGTGGTCTTTTTAATGATGTTGGGTTAGGGTTAGGTGATGGTATTTATAATGATGTTGGGTTAGGTGATGGTATTTATAAGGATGTTGGGTTAGGTGATGGTATTTATAAGGATGTTGGGTTAGGGTTTCAAGAGGGTAGGGCTGACTGTATATATAATGATGTTGGGGACTTATCTTATACTAGTGAAGAGCCAGTCAAAATAGAAGGTGGGGTTGCTGTAGATGCTGAAGAAGTTGCAGAAGATAATTCAGAAGAAGAAGATGCAGATATGGAAGATGATTCAGAAGAAGAAGATGTCGACTGGGATGAGAATTTGAAGGCATATCTAGTGAGGACTAAGGCATTTACAGAAGAAGACCATGATCCTGAAGGTTGTTTAGCTAGGGAAAAGATATATGAGTCTGTTAGAAGAGGGTCAAGGCACAAGGCAATTGTTCCTAGAGAAGAAGAGGGTGAAGATGATGTTGATGCTAACCCATTAGAAGAAATATTTAGGAACATTAGAGAAAGAGAAGTTACTGCAACTGATGATGAAGTTGTCGAGGTTCAGAGGGGCTATGAGAGTTACAACTATCTTTCAGATGAGGCTAGGAGTTTGGTAAACAGTGATGGGGACTCAGACCATGATGATGCAACATCCAGAAGGAGCAGGTACCCTCGATTTAACTTCAACGCAACAATTCCAGAATTTGCTAAGACCATGGTCTTTATAGATCATGAGCAGTTTAGATCTGCTATTAAGAAGTATTCAGTTGCATCTAAGAAAGAGTTAAGATTTGTTAAGAATGAACCTAGGAGGCTAAGAGTGAAGTGTAAGGTTACTGATTCATGTCCTTGGAGGATATATGCTGCCTGGAATGAAGAGATTAGGGCTGTACAGGTTAGGAAGTTTAATGATGAACATACATGTCATGTTGACTCTTGGGAGAACAAAAATGTTAGTTGTGATGTCATAGCTGAAAAATTTCACTTTCAGGTGAGGGATTGTCCAAAAATGAAAACAAAGGAGTTGCAAAAACAAGTTTTTAATCAATTGGGTGTTAAGGTAAATATGAAAAAGTGCATTAGGGCTAGGAAGAAGATAATGGAAACTGTTGCTGGTAATTATAAGGAGGAGTTTAGAGAAATTTGGGACTATGCTGAAGAGCTGTTGACCAAGAATCCAGGGAGTACAGTTAAGGTAAGTGTGCAAAGAGTGACAAGTGATGGACCAGCACACTTCAAACGATTTTATGTCTGTTTAGATGCTTTGAAGAGAGGATGGAAAGCAGGATGCAGGCCTATCCTAGGAGTTAATGGCTATTTTTTGAAGGGACCATTTAAAAGTGAACTTCTAACAGCTGTTGGCAAAGATGGTAATGACCAAATGTATCAAGTGGCCTGGGCACTTGTGGAAAAAGAGAGTACAGATAGTTGGAGCTGGTTTCTTGATCTTTTAGCAACAGATCTGGACTTAAGTGATGGTCATGGGTTCACTATTATGAGTGACCAGCATAAGGTTTGTTCATTTCTACTTTTAAACTTACAATAGATCATCAGTTTTCTTTGAATTGTGTATGTGATGTATGTGCATTACTTTGGTAGGGTTTGGAAGCAGCTGTAAAGATCATTATCCCACGTGCAGAGCATAGGGACTGTGCCAGGCATGTCTATTCTAATTGGGATGGGAAAAGGCAGCCAAAGACCTATGAGTTTCCCGTTTTGGTAACATTGTGAAGGCAACAACTCAGAGAGAATGGGAGGATAGAGTTGCAGAATTGATGAAGAAGGATGAGACGCTGGGTAAGATATTTATGAAGAAGGATAAGAAACCCAAGCAATGGACAAGAGCATTTTTTGGAGAAGAGTGTAAGTGTGACATGGTAGACAACAATGCATGTGAGGCCTTTAATAGCATACTGTTAGATGCAAGGACAAAGAGCGTAATCGCTATGCTAGAACAGATTCGGGAGGAGACAATGAAGAGGATTTTGGTGAAAAGGAAGTTTGTGGAGAAGTGGAAGGATATGTTTGGTCCTCTGATCAAGATCAAATTTGATCAAAGGAAGAAGGACGCTGCTGGTTGGGAGATGCTTGATTTTGGTGACAATGGATATGAAGTAATAAAGGGTAGAAACAAGTATATTGTCAACATAGAGAAGAGGACTTGCTCTTGTAGATCTTGGCAGATTTCAGGGATCCCTTGTTGTCATGCATGCAGTGTTCTTTTGCATACTGGTCGTAATCCAAATGACTTCTTGCACCACTATTACAGCCCAGAAACATATGCCAAAGCCTATCAGTATTGTTTGAATCCCATCAATGGACCAAATGAGTGGAAAAGGACAGGACGTGAACCAATGCTGCCACCACTTGCCCCCCTAAACCGAGAGGAAGGCCAAAGAAAAACAGAAGGAAGGCTCCCGATGAGCCAACAACCAAATCTGGAAACATGTCAAAGGTTGGAGTTATCATCAAATGCGGTATTTGTAGACAACCAGGCCATAATAGGGCTAAGTGTCCCCAAAAGAATGGAGAACACCAAGTAAGTGATCATTTCATTGGTTTTATGCAATTCTTATTTAGTCTACAATATGCTTATGTTTGCTGGCATTTTTAGGGTGCAAATGTCAGTATTGGAGACCTTGATGTTAGGAGGGGAAGGCCACCAACAGAGAAAGACAAGGGTTCTACTACACACACTGCTCAACCTAGTGTGACACAAAAAAAAAACGGGAAGACCACCAAAGGAAAAAGCCAAAAACACCTCTTCAGAACCTGTTGGCAGACCAGTTCCATTTGGGAAGACTTCGAGTAAAGGTTATGGAAACTATTTCAGTGAGAAATCGAGCAATGGAACATTTTATGTAAGTTTATATGTTAATTATTAAGTTTAAGTTTAGGGTGCTGCAACTTTATAAATGATTGAACAATTTCTCATGCCTACAGAATCAGTTCAAGCCTCTTAAGAGTAATGGAGCATCTTCAGGAAGTTCCCATGGTGCTGGATCGTCCAAGCCTGCTGCTAAATCCACCGTGACACACTATACAAAGAGGAAATCTACTACTAACCCAATTGGCACCCAAGAATCGGTTAAGAAGCAAAGATGAATGTGCTTAGCCACATCTACTATGATATTTTGTTTAGTTTTAGGGGTCTTCTTTTGTTCATCTTGGAAAGATAAATTGTTCTTTGTCTAGAATTGAAACCCCATTATTGTCATATTTTGCTGTATTGAATATTTTTTTTGAAAGACTGCTGTATTGAATACTCTTCAGGCAAAATTCTGGTATTAGGGGCTGATTTGTCCCAAGTTAAATACTTAAAGGGCCATTTTGGGTTTAAAATCCTTTGTTTTTTTTATTATTATTATCTGCTGAACGAATCAGAAGATGGAAGATGTTACAGGGAAAAAGAAGAATTTTCAGGATTTTTTTTTAAATTTAACATTTTTTCAGGTGGCCCCACTGATATGTGGGTCCCAGCTGACGTGGCATTGCCACGTCAGAAAATAGACGGACGTTAGTCACGTGCCGTCACGTGACTAACGGTCCGTTCAAAAGGGGCTAATTTGTCCCGTTTTCAAAAGTTGTGGGGTTTATTTGTCCCAAAAAATAGATAAGGGGCCGATTTGTCCCAAAATAAATAGTTAGAGGGCCAATTTTTGCCTCATGCATTCATTCATCATGCCACGGCATTCATTCATGCATCCCATTAAAGCCTACACATCGTTCCATGATAAGAGAGCAGTACTGCTTATCAATAAACAGATTGCTAATGATTCTTGAAATTTGTTCCAGTCTTTGGGAGATTTATCGAAAAGGGGAAATGGAAGGAGAGCAGTTAACTGAGTACCAGCAGATGAAGAAAGAGAATGAGGAATTACGAAAGCAGATGAGCATGATGAAGCATCAACTAGCAGAACTGAAGGGCAAAACAACGCAAGAGGATCATCTAGTGTCAGAAGGGCGAGACATGACAATAGACAGTATTGGTGTGGGGCAATTAGGAAGTGCTGAACTCAACCAAATCAACCTCGACCAGTCAAATTCTCCGCTTGTTGATCAAACCCCATTCGTGCCTAAACCACCAGCTGATGCCTCATACCTCCTCAATCAAGCCACTTTCAGGTCAAGGAAGGTTAGACGCGAGAAAAAGCCAAAATCAAAGAAGGATCAAACCGACATGCAGAGTGGCATAGAAGCACCATTAGTCAGCTCTAGAGGACAACAGTTTGATCACTCGCGGCTATATAACCCGTACCCTCCTTGTTATCCCCATCCATCACTTCCACCAACAAGCTCATATGTGAATCAGGGTCCCTATTCATACCAATCGGTTCCACAACCAAGTTTTCAATCTCATGAGTATCCTTGAGAATTGAAGAAAAGATTAGTATCTTCACTTGGCTCGGAACCAACCATTCCAAAGGACCAACAAAAGGGATACATGTTTCACCAGGATAGATTCAAGTTTGCCCAAATTCCCATGACTTATACGGAATTGCTTCATCAACTCATCCAGCAGGGCCTTGTGGAACTAGTGTATGTGGAACACATGCAACCTCCTTATCCTATGTGGTATGATCCCAATGTGCAATGCAAATACCATATGAATGTTCAAGGTCATTCGACAGAGGATTGCACCAGTTTGAAGAAGAGAGTACAAACATTGATCAAAGCAGGGTTGTTAAGTTTCTAATCAGAGCATGGTCAACATTGGATAGTATTGGACTAAATGGAACAGCAGAGTTTGGTTTCAGATTAGGATCCCTGATGTTTCTGCCCAAGAGCATTAGGATAGTTGTGTGGGCTTTTGTTTCGCTTCATCATCTTTGTAATAAAATTGATGCATTTCGTGTTTCAGAACATTGTCGCATCATTCATTATCATACATCATTTCATTTCTTAAAGCATTTGCAATTTCACAGATGTTGATATCATGGACAGAGCTCATGACAAGTCGATTTACTTTGGATCTTTGCAATCTTGGAGATGGATGCCAAACAGGGGCATTTTCCTTACTTTTTCATTTACCTTCAAACGTGCATTTGGTATATATGAGAACTCTTTGTAAATATTTGCATGAGCTCACATTAAAAGATAGTGATAATAAAGGGAGGATTTCTTCAGATAATCCATCATATGCTTTTGGAAATGGATTGGTGTTCACCACTAAAACTGAATCAAGCGTGTTTGCGGAGAGGTCAATGGCCTTTATCTGGACTATGAACAAACGAATGATGATTTTCAGGAAAATCAGTTTTAATCAAAACTATGATTTCGAGCTGTGAGCAAAAGAATGACGGTTTTAATCAAAAGATGTTTCAAAATCAGTTTTGGTCAAAAAATGATTTCGAGGTGACTGGACCCATGTTTTCAAAAAAGGGTTTTGAAGAGACAATATGATTGGCGTCAACACTGCTCTCACACTTCACATCTTTTCAAATCTCGATTAAACCCAGTCTCTTGGAACCCAATACCATAAACTTGCTTTCTTCTAAAAGGGGCAATTTGGTCATACTATTAATGTTATCACTATGCCTTGAGAAAAAACGATCGAATTTCAACCTTCTCAATGTCCCTTAAATCATCCAGGGTAATTTTTAACATCCCAAACATTTCTTTCAACCAGAAGAAGCAGTGCACAATTCAAAAGTGCAAATCAATTCACTCAGGTTCATCATTAGGAAGGTCATTTCAATGAAGGGTGGTATAAATTTCTGTCATGATTTCCCAATAATAAAAAATGAAAAAAAAAAAGAAGAAAAAATGAAAATGAAAAAGAAAATGAAAAGTCACCTGGAATATCTAGAGGAGTCCAACAAAATGGTTTTCAAAAGAGTCATGGTTTTCAAAAAAGATTTGGATAAAATTGATTTCCAAAAATGATTTCGAAACTCGTTTTCTCGAGGAATGCTCTTCAATGAAGATGTTTGATCTTGAAGTGATAAATGGCTCTTTTTCATGTTCCCTTCACTTGTAGAAAAATATCCATTGTTGTCCCCTTTTGAGCCTAATTGATTTCTTTTCAGATAAACCCTAATCAAGGATCACCCTCCACACTGGGGGGCAAAAGTGAAAAAATATCAGCATTGAAAGAAAGGGTGTGCATTCAATATTTGAATGGGGCATCCCGATAGTTATTGAGTCCACTCCATCAAGAAATTAAAAAAAAATATAATAAAATAAAATAAATCAAAGTCAACCAAAAAAAATCAAATCAAAATCAAAAAAATCAAATCAAATCAAAATCAAAAGAGAATGGATTGATGGAGAAAAGGACAATTAGTATGATGAGATCCTTCGCATGACAAAAGTGATCCTTGATTCAAAATACCCTCAAACACATTTTTGAGCCTTTATATCCTTTCTTTGGCACCCAGAACCCTAGCCTACATTACGTGCCTAATAAAAGTCCATCTTTGATCAAGCAAGGACATTCGAGAAGAGATTTTCTTTCCTCAGCAAAAATAACAGTCCTTTTTGCAAAATATTTTGGGTCAAAACTTTTAAAAAGAGTTTTCGGATGAATTTAGAGTTCCCAAGTGCAAAAAAAAAAAAAGGGGAGAGCGCTAGGGTGAAAACCCGAAAGGGCAGTCTAGAGCAAGAATGGGAAATCAAGGAGCCACCCACAGTTTCAACAAAGAAATGAAAAGATGACACTTCTATCATAGGGAGCAATGAGTTACTTTCAAGCATCAAATGCTTCAGCTTTGCCAAAGGGGCCCAATTCTTTGAAGCCATACCTCTCTTCGACAAATTTTCGAATCTCAAACTTTTCATAGAGTGCTGACTCGAATCATGTCTCAAAAAAAAAAAGGGGTTTTCAGAAAAAGAAGTTTTACAATAAAATTGCTTTCCATTTGTGAGTTCAAGATCAAAATTTGCTTTTCAAAGTAAAATTGCATTCCATTTGTGAGTCCAAAATAAAAATTCGCTTTTCAAAGGACATTGAAGTGGTGACCACCAATTCTCTTCAGAGTTCAAATTTAACAAAGTTTTCAAAGAAAATGAGTTTTCTTCCAGCCTATATAAGGATCATATTGGGGCAAACATTTCATAAGGATCATATTGGGGCAATATTTATGAATTCATGACATGTTTCGAAGAGTTTCACTAACATGATAGACATCCACATTATAACTTTTGGTCGAATTTTGTTACAGAGATGATAAGGGAATGCATACAGGGAGTAGTGGGATAAGCAAAAGAATCTTTCAAAGCATATTATTCGAGTCAGATCTGGGGCAAAGAGGGAGACCTCGGCATGAACAAGAAAGCAAAATCAAGGACAAATCAAAAAGAGCGGAAATGAAGCAAAGTCAAGAAAGTAAGGATTCGAGGCAACAGTCCAGAAGTTAATCATAACATCAGACTCAGAGTATTTCTTCAAGTTATCAAAGTTGACTGCACATTGGTCCTCTTTCATCATTAATCAAGAAATTTTCAGTTACAACATCAGACTCAGAGTTATTTTTCAAGTTGACCGCACATTGGTCCTTTTTCATCATCAATCAAGAAGTTTTCAGTTACAACATCAGATTCAGAGTCATTGTCCCAAGGTATTTTCTTCCAAAATCACTTCCATATGGTTCAAATTCAATCGGTTCCATCCGAATGCTCAGGCTTTTCCACAAGCCAAACTCGTTTCCATACGAGTCAATTATCAACACAGGCTTTTCCACAAGGCAAACTCGTTTCCATACGAGTCGATTATCAACATGGGCTTTTCCACAAGCCACATCCGGTTCCATACGGTGCATTACCTTTTTAAGATTGAATTGGTAGACAGTTCAAAGGATAAGCGGGAGACGGTCCTTTTAAGATTGAATTGGTAGACAGTTCAAAGGATAAGCGGGAGACGGCCCTTTTGAGATTGAATTGGTAGACAGTTCAAAGGATAAGCGGGAGACGGTCCTTTTAAGATTGAGTTGGTAGACAGTTCAAAGGATAAGCGGAAGACGGTCCTTTTAATATGTTAGATTGGAGAACAATTCAAAGAAATTGATCGGGAGACGATCCATTTCGAAGTAAAAAGAAAAGTGAATGTCCGACTTGGCAGTAGGGGCGGGTGTCTACTTCTTTGCGCACTTCCTAACTCTCAAAAAGTATACAAATTACTTCTTTGCTCACTTTTCGATAGTTGGAAAGCACACAAAGAGGGGCAGCTGTAGACACCCATTTTTGTCCATATCCTTTCAAATTAAATCAATTTGTTTCTTATTTGGCGTTAGGGTCACTCAGGGGCATTTTGGTCATTTTTTACACTAAGGGCATTTTGGTCATTTGTGCATTTAGAGGGGCGTTTTGGTCATGTGGTCTCTTACCTGTTTAAGTTGGTATGTTCATATTAGCATTTTGCTTTCGTAGTTTGCCTTTAGATTGCATCCACTAGAAAAGCCAAAAAATATTTGCATTTTTAGTTCTTGATTAATAATTTGGTCATTTATTTCAAATACGAGGTCTTTTGGGAAACCCCATTGATTTGTATTAATGAACCTGAATAATCTGAACTCGCATGTTTTTGTTTTTT